>PVJD01003072.1:0-175538 GCA_004026545.1 Mormoops blainvillei | reverse complement strand
CAAAAAGGTTGCAATAAATATTATTGTACAAGTCTATGCTCATGTGAGAGTTTCTCTTTATAGCAGTAGTTTGCAAACTTTTCATATAAAGAGCCACAGAGTGAATACTTCAGGCTTTACAAATTATACAGTCTCTGTTGCTACTACTAAATTCCGCTGTTGTAGTCTGAAAACAGCCACAGGCAATAAATAAATAAACGCGTTTCAATAAAACTTTATTTACAAAAATGGGCAGGAGCCAGATTCGGCCCTTGGCCCACAGGCCACCGTGCGCTGACCTCCACTCTGGAGGCCTGTCAGTCAAGGTGTGGGCACGTGGCACAGTAGCAGCTGGGAGTCGGTAGGAATGGAGACTCCCAGGCCCCACTGAGTCAACACCTGCATTTTAATAAGCAATTCAGGCAAGTTCTATGCACAAAAATATGTGGAATACATGGAGTTCTGCAGAACCCTCCAGAGCGAAACTCCTGCCCTCACTTTTCACCTCCACACTTGGCGCCCAGCGCGAGAATGACTACCTCTGCTTATCGACCTTCTGTTTCTGTGCTGTCCCTGGCCCATCGGGCTCTTCATCTCCACTCAGGCTCTGTGCTCTTGTGTGTTCCTGTCATCGCTATGCTTCGGCAGGGGAGGTGCACTGAAGTACAAACTCATGGTGCCATCTTTACCAGAGCCCAACGTTTTTACTTTTTTTCTATATTACAGAAAAAAGAAAGTATTGCCTTTGTTTCCTTAACTGGTGCCTTCAATCCTATCTCCAACATCCTTTTTTAATTATTTCCTATCCTCCAGCACCTTCCATCAGTCCTGTTCTATTCCCCTCTCTGCAAAAATCCACATGTGGTCACCTCTACCTTTGGGTATGTGCACAAGGACCAAACCCACGGATGCCACCTTCCCCGTCTCTCACCTAGTACACAATGAAGCAGCGTCCTCTGCTTGACCAAACCATTTGCTATCTCCGCATTTCTTTGGCTCCTTTAGGTACTAACACTTTGCATGATTCGATGCCAAATGTAACCTCCACCATCTCACACACTACTAACGCTTAATCTCCCCTGAGTAACTTTGATTCCCGGCACAGAAGCTGCCCTCCTGAAGGTCACCAATGGCTACCCCATGACCAGATTCTCTCCATCTCTCTTCACCTTGATCATTCCAGAGTGCGGCACCTTGTCCACCTCGCATCCCCCGTGACACCTACAATACCCTGCCACCCTGGCCGCTGTTCTACCTTTCTACTCCCCTTCTTGCTGTTGGCCTCTCTTCCTCCTCCTGTACCTATGGATTCCCCATCCTCTCACCCCTGACTACTCAAAATGGGGTTCTCAGACGAGTAACAACAGCATCTCCTAAGAGCCTGCTAGGACGAAAAATCTCAGGCTCTACTCCAAACCTACTGACTCAAAACCTGCGTTTTAACAGACTGTTCAAGTGACTCCTACGTGCGTTCGAGTGTGGGAAGTGCCACTCTCGTCCCCTCCTCCTCTCCATGCATCTCCCTGTATACTCCGTCATTACTTCAATAACCAGCCCAAGTCTCACTCTTGCATCAGTTGCTTAGCAGTTAATTGTGAATTTCTATGAGGCAGTTCTTCTCCTGTTATCTGGAATTACTTTATGTATACAGACTATACTGAAACTTTCCCTTTCTTTCATTTCTCAATTAGATCTTTTTTAAAAGCTGAACAACCAACACCTACAAGCACTTACACATGCTCAGGCAACAAGTTAGGCACTGTGATGAACTCCCCCGCCTAGCCTTCACAGCATCCCTATGATGTGAGAGCCGCTATGGTCCCTGGTTTGTGGATGAGGAGACAACGGGGCAGAGAGGCTCTGATGCATGCGGGGCTGCCCTGTTAACAAGCTGCACAGGCAGGTCTGGAGCCAGGCTCTCTCATTGCAGCTCCCACGCGCCTCACCCTCTGCCACACTGACGCCCAAGCTGGAAGCACATCCCACAGCTCTTCCTATTTTTCACCTGATGGACCAGGATTTTCGTGAATAGAAAACCTGTTTTTCAGAACCATGTGACACGACTTACATGTGTGTGTGTGAGAATATATATAACAATGTGCCACGTTATTTTGGGGTTCTACTCTAGTATCTTGGCATTAGAGAAGCATTTCTTCCTCTAAAAACTTCAAATAAGAATTACGTTAGCCTCAAAGTGACTCTGTGAGTTAAGGAAAGAAAAAATTGTTCTTTTAACATCAGCGCCTCCTACCCCGACTTGACCACAGGCCCCCCCGGATCCAATCCTCAAGTCCGCCTGTTACCCTAGGGTGCCCAGCTTTCCTCAGGGTCATGGCCGCATTGCTTAGGATCCAATGAGAAAAGGCAAAGACCAGAGTCTAGCAGGAAATGAAATCAGTGAAGTCCCAATCCTTGGGTGGCATCAATTTCAAGCAGATTATCTTGGAGCAGGACACGACAAATAGATCGCGGGCGCATTCTAAATTTATAGCCCTAACAATACTCTAACCCTATGAGTTGCTTGTCTGGCCCTGAGTTCCTATGATTAGTGATGATGAAGAAGATAGTAAAGATGAGGAGGAGGAGAAGGGCCCCACCAAAACGCGAACAGAGCAGCAGCTCTTAGTCTTTCCCGGGGTCCTCCATTTGATGAAAGCACGCACACAGACACACAGACACACAGACACACAAAAAAGACACGTTCGCCCCGGGCAGTGGGAGCGTCTTGCTATAGCTGAAGACCGAGGTTAGGGGCACAGGTATGTGCTGGACAGGCCCCAAGGCATCAGCACTTTGCACAGACAGGCGCTGTGGCAGACGCCAAAATGCAGATGCAAGTCCTTGCTTTCCCTGGGCTCCAAATCCCGAAATTGCTGACACTGGGTGAGAGCCTCCCGTGCTCAGGGGCACTATGTTCAGAGCTGGACGGAGGGAGAAGGAAAACCAAGATGAGCAACACACCATTACTGCCCTAGAGAAGCTTAAAATCCAGTGCCAAGAATGTGAGGTATATGCCTTTCTAAGCTTACCTGGTAACAAGTTTGCAAATACCTGAGTATATCAATCTTCTAGAAGCCCAAGAAGGGGGGACATTTAAAATCCACTGGGAACCTCAAACAAATGATACAGGATCTACTACAATGAGTACCCAGGGAGAGGTCCCGCCCAGAGGTGAGGGAGTTCAGTGTGGGGAGTGATCACGCTTGAGAGGGAAAGGAGGAAGGAAAGATGGTCACTAGGCAGAAATGCATGGCGGGGGGGCACTGCCAACGGCAGGAGCAACATGGACAAAGTATCACAAATGGGGGTTGTTATGAGTTGAGCTGTGTCCTCCAAAAGATAGCCTCAGTACTTCAGAATGTGATCATATTTGGAAACAGTATCTTTGCAGATGATCGAGTTAGGCGGAACTCATTAGAGTAAACCCCTCATCAAATATGACTGTGTTCTTATAAAAAGAGGAGATTTGGACACGCAGATACACACACACAGACAGCCATGTGAACGTGAAGGCAGAGACAGGGGTGACCTGCCCACAAGGACAGTCCAAGATTGCTGACCGGAAGCTAGTGGAGAGCCATGGAAGTAACCCTTCACTAGAATCCCACAGAGAGCACAGCCCTGCTGACACCTTGATCTTGGATTTCTGACCTCTGGAACTGAGACAGTGAATTTATGTTTTTCTAAACCACCATATCTGTGTACTTGGTTACAGTAGCCCTGGGAAACTAAAACATGAATGCTTCCCCAGAAAAGCAAAGAGTCTATTTCAGCTGGAACATAAAGCAGGAGTAAGAGAGAAATGGGGTATCGGCTCAGCAGGAGAGGTTAGGAAAACAGTGCTGGGGACCACCTGTGCGTAATCTCATAAAACTGGGACAGCACTAACCAAATGACAGTACTGAAGCCACACTGTGAATTTAGAAGCAGGGACTGGCATGAAATTGATGGGCAGGCAGATAAAGACTGATAGATGGATGATAGATGGATAAACGAAGACAGACGATGGATCAATAGATATGGCACGTGCAGATACATAAGGGATTTAGACTAAATGATCTATCAGTTAATGACGATGGCCTTTCTACTTAATGCGAAGTATTAGTTCCCAAATGTTGAACTCTTCCCCACTTTGTTTTCCATGTAAACTCTTCCAACCGCCCCTTATTACACCATATTACGGGGTTTATTCACGTTTAATCCAAGTCTTCCCTTGATGACAAGAAACAGAAACTAGGGGAGCTTCAACACCCGTTATGCCAACCCAGGGCAGCGGAGAGTCCACAGGAGCACACCCCCGGCTGCGGTCATGCTAGTCAAAGGCCCCCAGAAGAGTCGAGATAATAATGTCAAATGAGATTTGTGCTGGACTCCAACGATGCACTGCCTCCGGTGATAAGGCTCCCACACACCTGGGAAGAAAAGCCCAGGCGGCGGTGGGGGTGGGACGGGGACATACGGGGATGAGGGAAGGCACTACCATCTATCTTCAACAGCTGAGTTCCCCAAAGGCTCCCATCTCCAGGCAGTCCCTAGAGTACAACATGGCCCTGGCTGGTGCTTCGGAAAGCTTCTCTCCTCCACCCACCCCCTACTTCATGAAGTGGTTTTGGGCATGAAACCACTGAGGATATTTTCTGGGTATGCTTACTTCTGACTGTATTTTAACCAACGCCCCTGAGAGGTGTACCACTGGTTCTATTTTCAGGACGCTGGTGAGTGTAACTCTGAAACCCACGCTCTGCTCTTTATGAGGTGCTGTGGGGGTAGTTTCTGTTAGGTCACAGCATTTGGAAAAGTTATTCTTTCTACAAACAACAGCCTGTAACCCATGATGTTTACCTTGTAATTTGGCCAAAGCCAAATCTGCAGCCTCCCCTAGCAGTGGGCACTTAACAGACTCGTCTAGGCACTAGCGTTATTTCCTTATGCTGACACCCCTACTTCCAGATAGTGTCTCCCCTTCATTCATACTGTTGCATTGCCTGTATATATTTTTGTAAACACTATCTGCAATGAGATGGGATATCACTAAACAAGTAACATTTAGATGTCTTCGCTTCTCCCATATAAATTTCATTTCCCATGGACCGAGCCATGTAGATATTTACCTGGAAGAGCTACTGGGGGCCCCATCCCACAAGGCTTCCCTGGGTAGGGCCTTGATGAGGAGCTGCGGGCACCTCCAAGACCACATCTGGGAGACCTGGCATAGGCTCAGAGAGTTCTGAATCAGCTGAGGAAGATGGCAGTGGGACAGATGGCAGAGGCTTGCTGACTCATACGAATGACCCTTATCGGCGGGGCAGGGGGGCATTTTTATATTGTATTATGATAAGATTCAATATAATTAGACATGTTTCCAACGTTCTCTGTAATGCCCTATTCATTTCAAAATGGATTGCAATGCCGACTTCACCAGCTCCTAACCCACAGACTCAGGGATTCTGAGCGTGCAGATCTCAAACTTCTCGGTGTTATGATGGACGTATTCAAAGCAGGTATGGGGTATGCATGCTTTCCGTCGTTCTGGGTAGAGTAATCCGGGAATTGTGTGGGAAGCCACAGGACTCAGGCAGAGGCAAGAACTAAGTCAGAGGGTGTGAGCCAGGATGGTCATCCTCACTGTTATAAAGTTACAAGGACGGCCGTACTACTTGGCGAGCAGCCACTGCCTTGGGTACCCAGGCTCTCAACACAACTGAGCTGAGCCAACTCCTCGCCCCTCTATGAAAAGCTCCAAAACCCAGCAGCAAGGGCCCCGGGCAAGGTCTGGGACAGGCATTTGTTCGAACTGGGCAGTATACACATAGCTTGATTCTTTTAAAAATAATTTTTAAAAACTGAGGTATAAGTCACTATTTTAAAGTACACAATTCAGTGGTTTTTTTAGTACAACCCCATGTAACTCTTGAATATTTTCATTATTTTCCCACAAACAAACAATCCATACCCATTAGCAGTCACCCCCTACCCCTGTCTCCTTTCAGCCCATGGCCACTGCTACTCTATTTTCTGTCACTATGAATTTGCCTATTCTGGACAAGTCATATAAATGGAATCATAAAATATACAGCTTTTTGCATCTGGTCTCTTTCACTTACATAATAGTATTTTCAAGGTTCATCATGTTGTAGCATGTATCAGTACTGCATTCCTTTTTGTTCAGTAATATTCCACTATATAAATACTCCACGTTTTTAATCCATTTTTCAGTTGATGGACTTCTGCATCGTTTCCTCGTTTTAGCTGTTACGAATGATCCTACTATGAACATTAGTGTACATGTTTGTGTACATAGATGTGCTTTCAGTTCTCTTGAGTATACACCTAGATGTGGAACTGCTGAGTCATATGCTAACTATGTGTAAAGTTGAGGAAACTACCAGCTGTTTTCAAAGCGGCTGCACCATTTTACCTTCCCACCAGCAACGTATGAAAGTTCTAACTTCTCCCCATCCTCGTCAGCGCTTGTAACAACAGCTTTTTGACTGTGGCCATCGTCATGGATATGAAGCGACAGCCCAATGCGGTTCTGCACTTTCCTGATGGTTAACGATGCTGAGTTTCTTTTCATGTTCTTACTGACTATTTGTATATCTTTGGAAAAACACTCCTATCATTTGCCTATTTTTCAATCATGTTGTCTTCGCACTGAGTTGTAAATGTTCTTTATATACCCTGGATATAAACTTCCTTATTAAATATATGATTTGCAAATATTTTTTCTCATTCTATGGGCTGTCTTTTCACTTTCTCAATGGTGTCCTTTAACACACAGAAGTTTCACATTTTGATGCTCGATAAATATATTTTTTCTTTTGTTGCTCATGCTTTTCACGTCATATCTAAGAAACCATCACATAATCCAGGGAGACAGAGATTTGCACCTATGTTTTCTTCTAATAGTTTAATAGTTTTAATTCTTACATTTACGTCTGGGATCCACTTTGAGTTAGTTTCTGTATATGGTGTATAATAGGAAGTCCAACTTCATTCTTTTGCATGTCTTAACACCATCTGTTGAAAAGGCTATTTTATCCCCATTGAATTATCTTGCAACCTTGTCGAAAATCAATTGAATATAAGTGTGAAGGTTTATTTTTTGGACTCTCATTCTATTCCATTGATCTATATGTCTATCTTTATGCCAAGTACCACATCATCTTGATTACTCTAGCTTTGTGACAAGTTTTACCACTGAGAAGTTTAGTTCCTCCAAATCTGTTCTTCTTTTTCAATACTGTTCTGCTATTCTGAGTCCTTTAAATTTCCAACATAAATTTCAGGGTCAGCAGGTCAATTTCTGTGAAAAATGTAGCCTCGATTTTTGATAAAGATTCTGTTGAATCTGTAGGTCAATTTGAGGGTAATGCCATCTTAATAATAAGTCTTCCACAAATGTGCACCGGTTGTTAAATAAAGATAATATTTAGTAAAATATAAAGTTAAAAGGGTATATACTTATGCATTGATACAATGGCCCAAGGGAGGAGGCTGTGGTCTCCCACTATTAGAAGCATTCACAGAGAAGGGGGATCACTGCCGCCAGGTGCAGTGCAAAGGGGGATTTCCTCCCTATGAAGAATCCCGTTCCTTTCAAAGTGAAAAACTAGGAGCTGGGCTATTTTCTCCATTCCTCGAGCTATAAAGCGCTTGGGATCATACAGGAGAACTGTGCCACCATAAAATCTCAAAGTACAGACATAAAAGTTCAGTCAAGGATGGACAATGAAAGGCCTTGCTCAAGACATTTCCACCAGCAACCTGACTCTGCCCTCAAGGAGATGGTGAATCTGCCGATAGTGCTAATGTGCCCCGACCCCATCCCTCCTGATGCAGGTTGCCAGGCACCAGGAGGCGGACAGGGGAGCTCCGCCCCTACCGATAGCCCCATTTACCACCAAGCAGGCACTGCCAGTTACAGAATCTTCGGTATCTCTGCTTTAACACTTAGAATTGTTTTTTAATCCTTGAGTAGCAAAGCACAGCCACAGACAAATAGGTGTACAGTTTCACTGTCAACCTCACACTGAAATGGAGAGAAACAGCTTTTAAAAACTAAGACTCAACAGAAATCCTGAGAGGCTATGTAAACACACACACATCACCGCCGCCACCACCACCACAACAAAAACAACGGAAGAGCAAGACTCTTATGAATCAAAATACCCAGATCCTAAAAAAAAAGAAAGAAAGGAAGAAAACAAGCATCCGAAGTGAGTCTCTGCCTATCACAACAATTAGGGTATATTTAAAAAAATGAACAGAATCACACTCCCCAGGCAAGAGAAGAGAAAGGAAGCCTGGGGAGGTCAGCAAACAAGTCCAAATGAGACACTCAGTGAGTCCCAAACACTCAAGTGGCACTTCGTAAACTCTCCAAGGCCTGAAGAAGGCTTTAAATCTATCAAAAGCAGCATGCCGGCACATGAACTGTAGTTCCACACTATAAACACAAAGCAAAAGCATACCTAGGGTTGAGAAGGGGGCAAGGAGCAAGGGAGCTAACAACCATTGAATTATTTGGCTGATTCTTTCCTGAGGCAACCAAATGTTACCCGCTCTTGTCTTCTGAAGCTAACAGATATGGTGCACAAATAGAGCGTTCTGGATCTAACTGACAACTACACAGAGATGAACTCAGACGTCTAGATGTGGCTACCTATGAGCTGGGAAGCAAAGCTATGAACTGAAGACCTGCTGACTAAACTGTTCACACTGCACCCTGGCTGGTGTAGCTCAGTGGATTGAGCCTCGTCCTGAGGAACCAAAGTGTCACCGGTTCAATTCCCTAGTCAGGGCACATGCCTGGGTTGTGGGCCAGGTCTCCAGTAGGGGGCACGGGAGAAGCAACCACACTTTGATGTTTCTCCCCTGCTCTTTCTCCCTCCCTTTCCCTCTAAAATTAAATAAACTCTTAAAAACAAAACTGTTCATATTGTCTTTGCAGAGAGCCAAGGCCCCAAAGGAAGTTACATGCCAGTGTGCTTCAGAGCTCCCCGAGAAAAATCTTAACTGGCACATCCTGAGGGAATTATTACATACCAGTTACTGTTCTGAGCACCTGCCAGGTTTTCCTTCCATTAAATTACATAACTGTGAAGCAGGTACCTTATTAGACTACTTGTACTGATGAGAAAACTGAGGCACAGAGAGGTTAAGTGACCTTCCCAATGTTACACAGCTACTAGGAGGCAAAGCTGAGATTTGAACCCAGGTGAGATGCCTGTGGCAGCCAAACACCTAGCTACTGCAATACACTGGCCCTCCATGAAGCAAGAGGACCATGTAACGAATTTCAACCAGAGAACCGCACGTTGCTTAAGCCAATATAACATATGGAAGAATAAACACTTGCTCTATAAGGAAAAGACAAACCTGATGAAAATGCTCAAGGGAGTAAATAGCCACAAGGGTGTGGAGAACCAACTGCTGTGATATATTTGGATTTCTTTTACTTTCTTTCTTTTTACACTAAGATTCCACCCAATGACTATTTTTAAAATGGAAGTCTCCATGGTAATTGAAGAGATGTACCATCATAGATGGGAAACTGGTAGAAGAGTCCCTTGGAAATCCTTATCCAGACAAGAGCAGAATCTCTTACTTCCAGGCCATACATTCATGAGAAAAGAAAAACAGGACAATAAGTATCTTTCTTAGTCTACCTGGCTTTCTTGAGGTGTGTCTGTTTGCTGTGCTCCTGACTTGATTCCAACTCTACCTTACCTATCATGTCTCTCAGAATCTGTGCCATCCTCCACCTGGCACAACGCCCTCCGCCTCCTCCATCACATGCTCCTTCACTCCGACCTACTCCCTCCATCCTCAAGGTGTCTCCTGGTACCCTTGATCTCTCGGAGGGGCTATACCAGACTACCTCTGATTTTTAGATGATCCTAAGCTCTTCCAGGAACTATAACGCTGAAACAAAAGGCAGGAAGATCCCAAGGGACTTTCTTGCATGTGGCTTGGACAAGAGGGAGGGGGTGGCACAGAAAATGGGCAGATGAACTTTCATGTAAGCTACAAAAGGGGAATGGTTTCCATCAATAAAATTTTCAAACAACGCAGCCCAGAAAAGAGACTTACAAAAGAATGAAAAGTATTCCTTGAAAATATAGTCTCAATATGTGCTACTTTGGTCCAAAATGCCAACACAGCGCCAAGCATTATCAAAACAGCTACTGGAAAAAGAACACAGTGCCCTCATCTTGTGCCAATTCAAGTCACATTGGCATCCAGAAGGGTGCGCACACTACTGCCTTCAACGGTACAAAAATGAGATGAAAAAGCTAGGGAAGGCTGGGGGGAAAGAAAACATTTAGAAAAAGTAGGTGTGGAAACAGTATGAGGTCAAACCTAAAAATCCTGTGGGACTCGGCGTGGACATACGAGGCTGAATACGAACAATGCCAAAGCTGCTGGTACTGAACTAGGAGGAGGGCTGATTCCCGTGAACGACGACCTTCCCAGCATTCACCTACTTGATCTGTGCCAGCAGTAGGAGGAGATGGACTCTACCCAGAACCAGGGTATCCCGCTTGTGAAATGGCATGTCATTTAATCCTGCCAATGCCCAGCACAATGGCATTTATTATTGCCATCTTATAGATGAGAAGAAATGAGGTCCCAGGAGCTTAAGCAATTTTTATGAATATATGGCAGTAGAGCGGGGATTTAAATCTACATTTCTGTGACGCCGCCTCCTTTGCCCTGTATTGACCCAGGGTTCCTTGCTCACTGGGATCCATCCCCATCAGGCACACCCATACTAGTTTTTCCTGGCTGATACTCTCTGGATACACCCTGGTAACACCGGAGAGGCCTAAACACAGGCTGCCACCTTTCTTTGAGGGGGAATCAAGTACTTTATGGGCCTGACCTCCAAGTCAGTCACGATGTCTGATGGCCCCAGAGACGCCCATCAGTGTCACCACCTAGGATGCTTGTGCTAAGTCAAAAGTCTTGTGGGGATAGGCTTCCCCTGTCAGTCACTCCAAAAAGCCATCAGTGTCTCCATCAATGGGTCTGGCAGTGGGCCTGTCTCTAAAGCAGTGGTTTTCAACCTTTTTCATCTCATGGCACACATAAACTAATTAATAAAATTTTATAGCATAGAAAATAGATTTTTGCGTATCTGACCAAAAAAAAAGGGTATAATTTTGATTCATTCATACCACACATCTATTGTGTTGGCTATTGTTGTTTTTTTAATTTGACAATCTACGGCTAAATAGTCAGGTGCTGCATGTTTTAAACATTATTGTGGCGCACCAGGGCGCCGTGGCACGCTGGTTGAAAATCGCTGTTCTAAAGCCTGGAGTTTATCTGCCTAATGTCACACTGTCTTCACGGACTCCTTCACAGAGTCACTTCATGTTACCCTCCGGATGGGCTCTCCCACTGGAAACTGTTGAGTAGGAAATGGCCCTTCTTTTATAAAGCCTTTAGACTCCATGAACAGAACGGGCTATCTCAAGCCTTAGCTGCAGGTGATATGTCGACTCTGAATGAGCCTCTTTGGTATTCTCCAACTCTGGGGTACCTGACACCTGCATAGCCCGCAACTAACACCCAGATAAAGGACCAGGAAAAGATGCTAGTAGGCAATCTCCACCTCTTACTGACATGGGCCCGGGCCCTGACATCACCCATCACAAGTTCAAGTCTGTACCTCAATCTCCATGACACCTCATTTTCCTTCAGCTAAGATTTTCATCCTTGAACATATTAATAACTTATCACAGATAGGGGGACAAAGTTAAAGAGATTTTTCTTCAAATGTACATACTGGTAAACTGAAGGCCAACCAGGGCACGAGAGGTTTGTCCAGGAAGCCCTTCTCAGGCCTGAACATGCTGATGTGAACCGGGGTGCACTGGGGTGCACTGAGAGGCAGACAGGATGCTGATTTACAGAGGACCCCTTTCTCTGAGAGCTTCTTGAAGGACCAGCAATCATTAGGACCCATAATAGCCAGCATCTATAGCTGTTAAAACAGCCCCTGACTTTAACAAAATTAAAATGTGCATTACCAAATCCAGAAGGTCATAGGGTGGGTGATTAAACAATAATATTTCAGTCACCCAAAAAAATTTTTTCCACAACCTCTTATAATGAATTATTCTAGGCTTTTTTTTCCTGCTTCTCTCCCAGTCCCTCCATAAGAGTGAACCTTGAGAAAGGGATTTAAATTATACAGGGACAGAACCTCTGCAGCTATTAATCTTAAACATCTAAGGTGCCTTTTGTCACAAAGTGCTTCTCAGATTAGTGATGGAGGTAGCTTTTCTCGCGGCACCTGGTGCCATGCTCTGCCCTACAGAAGCCTGCAGACAGAGGGCTGGTAACAATCGACGTGCACACCCACAGGCCACATGAAGAGTCGCGGCCTCAGCAGCCCTCCAAAGGCACACAGCGCATGTGGCTTTGGATGGACGGAGAAGCCCCATGATTCCAGGACTTGAAGAAACAGTGAGCACCTCCTTGATGTGAAAAACGTACCAGGGCACCAGTGGCTTTAATACTGAGATTTATGTCAAAACATGCCGGGGCACAGAAGCATGCACACATACAGAAACATGCAGAGACACACAGCTGGACTTCTGTGTACACACACACACACAGAGTCCTTCAGAGTCTCCACGCTGTGGGCTCCAGCATACAGCACTGCCTCGTGTCATTTCCTCACTCCCTCCCCCATGCACAGTGGAGTAACTGAGCCCAACACGTGAGACTCTGCTCAGGCGGGAGGTTTACGGGGAGACTGCCAAAAACACACGGCGCACTTCACCTGGGGCCACCTGAGGGGCAACTGAAGGCTGCGCAAAGGTTTGGTGTGAAAAGAGGGAGACATGGCCTCGGGCCTCTAACACAGGTACAAGCCCCCATGAGCCTTCCCTGTGCTAGGACATGCTCTAGCTATGAAGTGCATGACAGCTTGTGTTATAGTCACAATAAGGTTCTAACATGAGCATTTTATTATCCCCATTTTACAGACAAGTGACCAATCTCAAAAAGCTGAAGTGGCTCATCCAAGACTCATGCATGGGAGTTGGTGGAAAAGAATTAAAACCTGCAGCCAAAGCCCAGGTCCTGCTCTCCGCAGGCACTGACCGCTCGTGGCTGCAGGCAGAACGAAAGGGACAAGGGCGTGGGTCCTCGAGGGGCTGAGTCTTGAGCCCAGATAGGGCAGCCTTTCTCAATATTAGAACTGCCTCCAAATGGACTGGACCTCCCTGAAAAGAGGAGCTTTTGGTCATTAGTAAAAGGAGCTAAGAGTGGATGATCATCTGTAAGGGACACAGGACACCCACGGGCAGAAGGATTTCTACAATCCCAAGATTTTCTAACGTGGACTTTTTTGAGAAACGAGAGAAGGCCTGCGTTTAGGAACCCCATTGTACCTCCTGCCTTCAGCCTGTCCGCAGACATGTGAAAGTCTGCCGTCAGGGACATGACCATCTGAGCCGAGGCAAGGACTGGCGCAGGACTCTGAAGGCCTGAGCTCCAACTCTGCCTCTCGTCCACACACAAGCCAGCTGTGTTTCCTGAGCAAGCCCCTCGACCTCCCTAGGCCTCAGTGACCTCGTCTGTAAAATGGGTGGATGAACGGGACAGCTGAGGTTCCCTCTGCCCTAAGACACTACATTTCCAAGAGACATTGATCGCCAGGCAAAGATCGCTCCACAACTATGGCTCCCCACCATCATGGGTGAAGATGAGTTGCCGAGGAATTATTGGCTAGAACGACTTGGCCACTTCCCTTGAGATGCAGAGATACAAGGGAACCAAAATATTTTTATACGCTGAAAAGAAGGAGTTCCTATTCAGAAGAGAAATGTCCCCTGAAAAACAAAAGTAAGTTGGGCTGGCCCCATCCAGAAGAGAAGGGCAGGACCCTGCGACCTGGAAGAAAGATACTCTCAGACCCTGAGGCTAGATGACAGGTGGTTCTGGGAGAAGCTCCATGTGTAGGACATTGGGAGGGAAATTTAAGTGAAAAGGAAAGATGAGGTTCTAATTCTACCAATGCCACTAAGTCACAGTGTCTCCTGGGACAAAAGTGCCTTAACCACTCCGAGCTCTAGCTTCCCCATCTGTAAAGCAACAAGACTGCACAAAATTACTTGCCAAAATTGCGTGTCGATCTGAACCCAGTTAGAAGCTGGCCGGACCACACTCAAACCACAAATCAGGACACAGTATTTTGTAAAAGTTCCCAGGTAATTCCAACATGGCCACCTGAAGACACATACTTGGGGGTCCATGGAACCAGGTGACCTTTAAGTGCTTCTCATTTTGAATTCTCTGACCTGTGAGTCTGCTTTCCCATCCTCATCCCGGTCTCCTGGCACTGGAGGTTCTTGGTGGCGGTGAAGTTACAATGAGGAGGAAGCAGGCCTCTGCCCCCAGTGACTCACCGTATTAAACAGATGCCACAACTCCTTTGATCCATGCTCCATTATTCATACAGTCATATCAGTTACTGAAATATCATCCTGACCACTACCGGGAAGTGGAATAAATAAGATCCACCTTCGTGAGCATCGCCTCCCTTTGCTGGAAGATTCCATTTCCATTAGCCGTGGTTCAGATGTGCTGGGTTTCACAGACCAGCCCCCTCCTTGGGCCCAGAGAAGGAACAAAGTGAGGCCGAAGGAGAGGGAGATAACAGATTTTATTCCTAAAAGTAATTTAATAAACTTATCATATAAGAAGTATTATTTTAAAAGATAAACGTTACATTTTTTTGTCCACATGTGGTCCATAACACAACTCACAAATACAAAAGCAAAAAGAGCAAAATGTACGTGTACCTTTAGTGCTGCAGAATTAACACACACACACACACGCACAATTAAGAACTGACTAACTAGAAATGCTCTGGGAAACCAACAGGCCTAATTGTTTCATTTACAGACACGATTCAGTGTGTCTAAATCACTCACGTATACCACACGATGGGGTAAGAGCAGTCATCTGTATCTGTCTTGTCAATTTTCAGTTCAGAGTTCTTGCCACCACACAACAGTGCCACCCATACATGACCCAAGAAGGTGGGGGAGAATTCATCTTTTTAAACAAATGTTCTTATTCTTTTTTTGTTCCCTAGTATTGGGAGACACTCCTGTCCTCTAATATTAACTTCAAATGGTTTGGGATGAACACGCATGGCACGCAGACCCTAAGAGCCTAGCTCCCGTCACTTAGCTTACACCCATCTCACACAGAACCGGGGACCCTCCCGGAACACAACCCCATACTTCTGCATACGCTGTTCCTTCTGCCCGGGCTGCCTCTCAGCTCTTGCTGCCCACTTTCTGCTCGCTGGCTAGCATTCACCAACAGAAAAGTTGGTCTCCAGCTTGCTTTAGAAAATCAAAATAGAGATGAATTTGAGAAAGTTTAGCTGGGAACTAATTACCGGAGAATATGGGTCCACGGATAAGTCTCTGACAGATTTTCAAAATGCACACGCTTCCATATTGAACAGGAACAAGTTGGATGTATCCACATTCAGTACATTAAGGGGCATTTGCTGTAGTTGCATGTTTTCAGACCCTTTGGAAATAGTCATTAAATTCCCACCTCCTCCACCTGGCAAGATGTGAAGTTCGGGCTTGGGTCACAGTTACGGTTAATTCTGAGGAGATACACAGGCCCTAGTGGCATGTGCATACGTCAGTCACTGAACAATATCCATGTGCTGTGACACGGCTTTTACGCAGGGAGATATTTCCCACCACACTTTACTCTACGGAGGGGAAAGTAGGATTTATAAATGATGTCAAATCAAGTCTGCAGGGCCAAACACTCCAGGATGACCAAGCAGGGTAAAATGTTTTCATGACATTTGAAATTCCTTCTTGAGTAAAATGGAAGCTCACTGTAATAATAATATAGGCAGCACCAATAAAAATAAATATAAGTAATATAGCACCAATAGCCTAATAGCTAAAACTCAGCGATGGCTTTCTAAATTCAGGCAGCTGTTATGAGCCCCCTTTGCACACCACCCTCCTTTAATACACGGAAAGCCCCGAAGAGGTGGGTCCTCCCACTATTCCTACTTTGTGACAGACACACAGGTGATTTAGGTGACCCAGAGACGAGGCAAATGCTCAAGCCTACATGTCTGCTGGCCTCGTGACCACGAAGGAGAAAGCATACATTGCTCCCTGCAGGACGCTATATTCAGCGAGCTGACTCCCACCCTGCCGTCTCCGCATCACCCACAAGCCCACGCGGCGAGGAGCCCCTGGACATCCTGGAGCCATCCAATGTAGCCATCTGACAGGGCCGCTGAGGTGTGGCGGGCCTGATACAAAGAAACATTTTCACACAGCCCACAACACAAAGCTTTACATCTGCAGCCTCACTATTTCCTAACAACATGCAAAGCCAGCAGCCCCACCCCCAGCCCCAACCCCTCCTCGCTCCTTGCTTCTACCCCATTTCTGGCTCTTACAACACCCTGACTCCGAGCTTAGACGACGTTCTCCACTGGGTGGGGCCCGGGACAGCATACATGTCACAGGCGGTGTGAGGATAGGGATGAAGATGACAATCTCTTGTTTATATTGTTCTTAACCAAAAATTATTTTAGCATATTCACCAAAACAACAACATCAAAATGACCTATTTGTTCCTTATTGGTGTTCTTAAAACCCAGTATCTAGAACTTAGTGGATGCTCAATAAATACTGAATGAATACATTTTTAAAAGATACTACCAACAACTGTATTGAAACATACCTTAACTTCTTCAAATATTTTAGATCAGGGGAAAAAAATAACCCAACCACAATGTCTAGTTCAATGCTTCTCATGCTTTGGTGTATATCAAATCACCTGGAGGGGCTGTAAAAACACAAATCGCCAAGCCTCACTCGCGGAGCTCCTGACTTGGGCAGGGGGCGGTGGAGGGGGCTCAAGAATTTGCCTTTCTAAGGAGATTCCAGATGATGCTAATGCTAGTTGGGGGGTGGGGGGGAACCACATATTGAGAACCCCTGCTTTCTAATAACAATGGTCTTCTGAAATTCCACTGTCGCCTGCATAGGGCTTGGACGTTTTAAAATCAACACCACCACCTGCCTTTGGGTCAGAGTTCAACCACATAATGGAACGTGTGGAATGAAAACACGGTGTCTTGCCTACCACAGGTTCTGCACACAGTGGGCCATCAGCCAGGGTTTGTCGATAAAACACCCAGAGATGAGAAGTCACACGCTTGGCGATGTAACAACCGGCTTTTCGCAGAAACACTGAAATGGAGAAGAACCCCAGTGTGCTGTTTGTCAACTGTAAATCCTGTGAAGTCATTTAGAAGCTGAGGAGTAGAAACCAGTCCCCTTTGAGAACAGATACATTAAGTGACATGAAAGCTGCACGGGTATCAAACAGACACCCGACCACAAGTTTGCTTCCTTTTTAATACCATTAGGAGCTCAGACACTCTTCAAAAAGATCTATTGAGTGCAAACGACATTTCAGTTCACGTGCAAGGACCCCTGCAGCAGCGCCTGACTTCAAGAAGCTACTGAATATATCGAGATAATAACACTGTATCCCGCCAGGAATGGAATGGGGCAGAGTGGCAGTGTCCCTTGAAAGTTTACTAAAATAACAAAGAATCACTTCAAAGGGAAACAGCGGTTCTTGAGGTTCTTAAAATTTGTGGAAGTGTTAGAACAAACTGTACTTGATAAGGATGCCTTCTGGGTTCAACTGTAGAATTCCCCAAAGACACTAAAACCAATTTCTGTAGCAATTACTGCACCTGAGTCAGACAGCTCACTTTTGTCAGACATTCCTTATTAAATGGCCCAGACAAAATCAACTTCTTGGGGGGAAATGAAAAGATTGCATTTCCACTTAGAGGTTCAGAAGTGAGAAACACCAGGAGACGGTAGCCATTGGACTGAGTCCCACTTCTGCCTCCAAACAGCTATGCGGCTTTACGCCACTGAAGGATGTGTCTGGCCCTGAGTTTCCTCCCATGCAGAATGAAGAGGTTGGTTTTAATGGATCTCTTAGGGCTTATTAAGACTAAAAAATGAGGTCCAAGATGGCGGCGGCAGTGCGAGGACGCTGCGCTCGCCCCTCGGGTGAGCAACACCGAATACACACGAACACAGGCAGCAGTTACTCCTGCGAGACGACACAGCCCTGAATAACCAACTTCTGACAGTGAAGGGGAGAGAAAGAGCCCGCACAGGGAAGCCCGGGAGCCCGCGGGAGAGGCGGGAGCTCTCCGGCCGGAGCGGGGGCCCGCGTCCCCGCCACTCGGTGGGGCCGGCGCACCTGCACCCCGGGGCTGTGGCCTACCTGCTAGACCGCCTCAGCTCCGTCCCGGCCACACGGCCTGGAGACTTCGGCCTCGGACAACAGGGCGTCACCACTGCCACGGGCCTCCTGCACAGGGGACAAGAGCGGCTCCTCCTGTCAGGCTCGTGCCCCGGGCGCCCGCAGCGCATGCTCCGCTCCACGCGCTTCCTACCGCTCCCCGGAACAGAGAGCCGCACAGAGGTCGCTTCCACACGGGTCACTTTCGGTGCAACACACCAGAGACAGAAACGGCGCGGAGAAGACCGGGGGCCGTGGCAACTCTGCAGGCACTGGGAGAACTCTCGGGCTGCAGGTGCCTGTGTTAGGGTGCACGGGGCTCACTGGGGGCTTTGGCGGGCCGGCAATATCACCCGCGCGTTCCCAGCCACACTGCCTGCACCCTTTGGCCTCAGAACACGGGGAGCAAGCAGGAACAGCAGGGCATCGCCACAGCCACTGGCCTCGCTGCCAGAGCTGCTCCTGCTCGGTGCACCAATGCAGCCGCCCGGGCACCTTATGCAGCCACTCGGTTCCTACCTGCCTGTCAAAACCACCCTGCACACACACCAAGGGCTCAATCCAAGAAGAGGATATAACAGTCGTAAATAACTACATACCCAACGTAGGAACACCTAAATATATAAAGCAATTATTAATGGACATAGACGGAGACATTCACAGCAATACAATAACAGTAAGGGATTTAAATACACCATTTACATCAAGGATAGATCATCCAGACAGAAAATTAATAAGGAAATAATGGCCTTAAATGGCACATTAGATAAGATCAACTTAATAGACATTTTTAGAACATTTCATCCAAAAACTGCAAAATACACATTTTCTTCAAGTGCACATGGAACAGTCTCCAGGACAGATCTCGTATTATGCCTCAAAACCAGCCTAAATAAATTCAAGAAGATTTAAAATTATATTCAGCATCTTTTCTAACCACAATGGCATAAAATTAGAAATCAGCTAGTATAGGAAGAAGACAAAAAAAAAAAACCCCACATAAATATGTGAAGGCTAAACAAGCTACTAAACAACTAAATGGAACTAATGGATCAAAGAGGAAAGCGAACAATCAAAAATTGTCTTGAAACAAATGAAGATGAAAACACAACTTTTAAAAATTTATGGGATTAAGCAGAAGTAGTTTCAAGAGGGAAGTTATAGGTATACAGTTCTACCTCAAGAAACAAGAAAAATCTCAAATAAACAATCTAACTGTACACCTAAAGGATCTAGAAAAAGAAGAACAAATAAAACCCAAAGTAAACAGAAGGAAATAGTTATTATCGAAGCAGAAATAAAATAGAAATTTTAAGAAACAATAGAAAAGAGTAATAAAACTAAGAGCTGGTTCTTTGACAAGATAAATAAAGTTGATATATTTAGCCAAACTCATCAAGGGAAAAAGAGAGCACAAATGAATAAAATCATAAATGAAAGAGAAGTTACAACTGATACCACGGAAATACAAAGAATCATTAAAGAATACTATGAACAATTATATACCAACAAATTTGGCAATATAAAAAAACAAATAAATTTCTAGAAGTACATAACTGTCCAAGATGGAGCCAGGAAGAAATAGAAAATCTAAACAGATCAATTGCTAGCAATAAAACTGAAGCAGTAATCACCAAAAAGCAACCAGCTCAGCCCGTTTTATTTGTGAAACAAGAAAATAAAGGTTTACTTCCATTAAAGAAAAACAAAAACAAAAACTCTCAACAAATAAAAAGTCCAAGACCAGATGGCTTCACAGATGAATTCTACCAAACATTCAAAGAAGAATTAATACCTATCCTTCTTAAACTATTTCAAATATTAAAGAGAAAGGATTGCTTCCAAACTCATTTTACAGGGCAAGCAGTACCCTGATACCAAAACCAGATAAGGACATTATAAAAAAGAAAATTACTAGCCAATATCCTAGATGAATATAGATGCAAAAAATCCCCAACAAACTATTAGCAAATTGGATTCAGCAATACATTTAACATTATAAACTATAAGCAAATGGGATTCATCCCAGAAAGCAAGGATAATTCGACATTTGTAAATCAATCAGAATGATACATTGCATTAACAAAATAAAGGATAAAAACCATATAATCATCTCAATAGACAGAGAAAAAGCATTGGACAAATTTGACATCCTTTACTATTAAAAACTCTCAACAAAGTGGGTATAGAAGAAACATATGTCAACAAAATAAAGGCCATATATGACAAACCCACAGCTAACAACATGCTCAGTGGTGAAAAGCTGACAGCCTTTCTTCTAAGGTCAGGAATAAGACCAGGATGCCCACTTCCACCACTTCTACTCAACATGGTATTGGAATTCCTCGCCATAGCAATCAGAAAAAAGCAAAGAAAGAAAAGGCCTCCAAACTGGAAAAAAGGATGTAAAATTCTCATTATTTGCAGGTGGCATGATACTATACATAGAAAACCCTAAGTACTCCACAATATCCACATACACACAAACCTATTAGAATAAATGACTTCAGTGAAGTTGAGGATACAGAATCAATATACAGAAATATGTTGAGTTACTACACACCAGTAATAATTAATGAGAAGAAGAAATTAAGAAAACAATCCCACTTACAATTGCTTCAAAATATAAAATACCTAAGAATAAACTTAACTAAAAAGGAAAAAGACCTGTACTCTAAAAACTTTAAGACACTGAAGAAAGAAATTAAACAAGATACAAGTAAATGAAAGGATATAGCTTAGTATGGATTGGAAGGATTAATATTCTTTAAATGTCCTTACCACCTAAAATAATATACAGATTGAATGCAGTCCCTATCAAAATACCAAAGATATTCTCATAATTGGAACTAATCCTAAAATTAATGTGAAACCACAAGAGATCCTGAATAGCCAAAGAAATCTTAAGAAAGAACAAAGTAGGAGGTAGCAGAATCCCTGATATCAAAGCTACAATAATCAAAACAGCATAGTACTGGCATAAAAACAGATACATAGACCAATGGAACAGAATAGAGAGCCCAGAAATAAATCCTCACTTATACAGTCAATTAACTTATGACAAAGGAGGCAAGGATATACAATGGGGCGAAGACAGTCTCTTCAATGACTGGTATTGACAAAACTGGGCAGATCCATGCACAAAATGAAATTGGACAAGTATCTTACACCATATACAAAAATAAACTCAAAATGGATTAAAGACCTAATGTTAGACCTGAAACCATAAAACTGCTAGAAGAAACCATCGACAGTAAACTCTTTGATATCACTCTTAGCAATATCTTCTTGAATATATCTCCCCAAGCAAGGGAAACAAAAGAAAAAGTAAACAAGTGGTACTACATCAAACTAAAAAGTTTTTGCACAGTGAAAGAAATCATCAACAAAATGAAAAGACAACCTCCTGAATGGGAGAAGACATTCACAAATAATACATCCAATAAGGGGTTTTAATATCCAAACTATATGAAGAAGTCCTACAACTTAACACACAGAGACAAAACAAAAACAAAAACCAAAAAAACCCAAAAAACAAAAAAAACAACTGAAAATGGGCAGAGGACTTGAACAGACATTTTTCCCAAGAGGATATACGAATGGCCAACGGACATATGAAAAGATGCTCAGCATCCCTAATCAGGGCAATGCAAATCAAAACTACAATGAGATATCACCTAGAATGGCTATCATCAAAAAGCCAACAAATAACATCTTGGTGAGGATGTGGAAAAAAAGGGAACCCTTGTGCACTGTTGGTGGGATTGCAAATTGGTGCAGCCACTAGAGAAAACAGAGATTCCTCAAAAAATCAAGAATATAGCTGCCATAAGATCCAGCAATTCCACTTGTGGGTGTTTATCCAAAGCAAGCAAATGCACTAATTTGAAAGGATATACGCACCCCTATGTTCACGGCAGCATTACTAGTAATAGCCAAGATGTGTAAGCAGCCTAGACGTCCATCAACAGATGAATGGATAAAAAACGGATACATATATACAATGGAATATTATTCAGCAATAAAAAAGAATGAAATCTTGCCATTTGCGACATGGTTGGACATACAGGGTACTATGCTAAGTGAAATAAATCACACAGAGAAGAACAAACCCCATATTATCTCATGGGAAATCTAAAAATAAAAAAATAAATAACTAAAGCAGAAACTGGTCTACAGATATAGAGAACAAGCTGTTGTTTGCCAAAGGGGAGGAAATGAGGGGGTGGGAACAAAAAATAAATAATTTTTTAAAATAACAATTAAAAAATTAAATGGTTGGTGAAATTTTTAAAAGTGATTTTAGAGAGAGAGGGGAAAGGAGAGAGAGGGAGAGAGCGAAAAACACCGATTTGTTGTTCCATTTACCTATGCACTCATTGGTTGACTCTCGTATGCGCCCTGACCAGAAATCAAACCCACAACCTTGCCATATCAGGATGACGTTCTAACCAGCTGAGCTACCCAGCCAGGGAGCCGAAGAAATTTTTTCTTAAAGATTTTTAAAAATTCAGTGCTGTATAAGGAAGTTAAGTGAAAGAGAATTTAAGAGGAGGAAAGGAAAAAGATTTGCTTTTAGCCAAGTCCTATTGCTGGAATAATTCTGGCTCCAAGATTTGAAGGCAAAAATAAAAGTGAGGATCGTACTGCAATTGGCTGGTTATACAACCAAGGCCAGCCAGGACTTGACTTGGGTTGCCACTTTTCAACATGGTAAAAATACAGGCTCTCTCCAGTGCTCCAGCAACAAATGCTCTGGGACCTTGCTTTGCTTCTCTCTCCTGTGACAAGGAAGCTGCTTCCTCACAGAAACATGGTCTCTGCTTCCTCTTCTTACCAGCTTCAGAGATTTTCCTATTTCTTATTTTTCAAAAGCAAATGGCATTGGCCTATCTATGTTTAGAAACGCGCACAAAAAAAACCAAGAAATAAATTCATATGTGGAAGGACAGGAATGCTAGTCTCAAAAGCCAGGCAAACTTCCATTTTTGTAAGCCTAGGAAGACAATAAAAATAAATCAGAAGTCAAAACCTGCTAGCGGCAATCGCTAAATCTCTCTCATTTTCTAGGTGATGTTCCTTGTGCTGAAAGGTTTACACAGCGACCGCTTCAGCTCGCTCCTTTCTGGAGCAGGGGTCTTTCTATGTCGGCCTGGAGATGTCCCTACATTCGGAGGGAACCATTTACTTTGTTTTTACCCTTTTTATTACAATGCCAATGGCTTCTTCACTTTCCAAGTTATTACTCACTTCTGAGAAACGGATACCAGTGACAAGTGTGGTAAACAAAGACTGGAGCTATGTAAATGCAAGTTCTATGAAAAAATCCATAATTACTGTTTCAATAACCTCAACTATGTAATACCTCAAGAAGACCTGCTCCCTCTACCCCAGGGCCTCTTCTCCAGTCACCTGTGACCTCCATCCTTGCCCTCCAAAGCCCGCTTTCTGCTTCCAGCTACTGCTGCCACGGTCAAAACGTCCTCCCCTTCCATCCCTGTCCACCTAACTATCTAACTCCTATGTCACTTGGTGGCTCAAACACTGTGTCCCTTGCTACTCTAATCTGAACAATCATCGCCCTCCAAGCACACCGGGCCCTTGGGTTACAGGGTCCCTGTGCCTTATGCCTGAATCCCTGGGAGCTGCTCCAGTCTTCCTGCCCAGCTGGAGGGAGGACCTCTTCAGGCAGGGTCATGCCACTCTGCTCCTTTCTCGGCCTCAGAGCACTGACTCTGCAGCAGAGCAACTGCTCCATAATTATGAGTTCTGTGCAAAGATCCATCTTTTGTCCTCGTTTTACTCGGGCACTGCGTTTACTCTGGAGTTGGCACTGTGATAGAGAACGAAAGTGTGTGTTGTGACTGGGTGGCTGCCAGCTCTACTATGGCACCAACGTGAGTACGTCAAGCCATGCATAGGTAGCCACTAAAAATAGCTGCATGTTTTTTAGTGATGTGAAATAAAGGTCTATGACTTACTGTTGAGTGACAAATTTAGATGATAAAACCGTATACAGGATGCGATCTCATTTTTGCGTAACATGGGCGTATGTGTTGGTGCACGCATGTTTGCGTGTGTTATCTGTCTGAATGGGTATCTAGGCAAAGAAAAAAGACGGGAAGGCAGTGTGCCAGAGTATTCACAGCAGTCACCAGTGGGTGCCGTATGTGGGGTGATCCCTATTTTCTTCTTTGTACTTTCCTAGATTTTCCCCAAAATATTTACCGAGAGCATATACCACTTTGCAACCAGGGGCAAATAGAAGACTGTATTTTATTTTATTTTATTTTATTTTATTTTACTTTATTTTACTTTATTTTACTTTATTTTATTTTATTATTTTATGTATTGTATTGTATTGTATTGTATTATATTGTATTGTATTGTATTTTTCTTAAGAGGCACCGGAGAGGTGAACCAGGGCTGTGTGGCAGGCATCGCCACCAACAGAAGACCAACTACTGAACTTCCACGGTGCCCGGTCAAGACATGTGGGGAGAAGCCACAGGCAGTTCTGGTTAAGAACAGGAATTTGAATTTTCATCATAACCACTCCTAGGCCTTCCATTATCCCTTCCTAGGACCTAGATCACGAGAGCTGGCGCTATTTTGGGTCACACTGCTGAGGCCCAGAGGAAGGAATGAGCGTAGCTCCTGTTTCAGAGCTAGGCCCACCCCGACGGCCGACCGCGGCCCCTGCAGGGCCCAGCTGGGCATGCCTGCTCCCAGGGGCCTCGCGGTCAACGCCTCTCGCCATTTACATTCCAACGATGTAAAATGACGGATACTTTTAATACAAGAGACCTGTCATTTATTTATTAGCTGGGGACAGGCACTGCAGCGGAGAAGGATGCATTATAAATCAACTCCTATCTCAGCCATTAAAAATTAATACAGTTCATAATGGAGAACGTCAGTAATTTCTTTATTAGAGCAGAGGGTAATATTTTTTTCCCTTTCTTCCAGATTTTGTTTTTACTTCCTCACTTCCCTCAGTATATTGTTTTTTATAATAACTGGCTGGGCACAAATTACCCCAGGGAAAGGTATAGGGAAATACAGCCTCGCAGACGGGGTGGAAATGCAGGAAGGGGTCTGGCACAAACGGCTGCTGACCAATCTCCCCTCAGAAATACCGCCTTACTGTGTGTACCACCCATTTTTGCCCAAGGGGGGCTCATTTATAACACCCCTCATTTGTTTCTGACCCACCCTTTCACCAAAAAGTAGAAGGCAGTTTAGGTCCCTGACAGGCCGGAAGGAAAGGAATATACACGGTGAATAATTTCAGGTGTCGGAAGGTCTCTGTGTATTATCTGCTGATGGTTGCTTCCTCACGGAGGGACCTTCGTTAGCTTTTCCACTGCCTCCCAAGTAACCTGACATTCACCAAAAGAAGCATGGGCATTCGAAGCCCAGCCCCAGACCAGGAGCCCCCCACTGCAGCTCCCCGTTAGGCTGGGCTTCAAGGACGCCCAGCAGAGCAGATGATGCCCGAACAGGCTAACAGGCTGATAACCTCCACGGAGGCTTCCCGCTGGTTCTTCCCCTGAGTGGACGCTCCAGGAAAAGGAAAAGCTGGGAACTAGGAAGAGGGCGGCTTCTGCACTCCCTCACTCCGGAGGGAGTAAAAGGCAGCCTGCAGACTCTCCATGTCTCCATCCACATTAGTAATACTGAGGGGTTCACATGGTTGGGTCAACCAAGATGACCCTCCCAAGACCCCTGCCAAGGCGTGTATATGCAGGAGAAGGGGACTTTTCCACAGCTGCCCACACTGCCTTCTGCAACGCTGTCCTGGCTCCGGGGGTCTCGGTGAGACGGATGGCATAACCCAGTCCAGGCTATCGGCATTGACGTCTTTGTCAAACCAGCCATGATTGAGTTGATGCTCCTAAGTAACAAATTCTCACAAATCCCCAAGCATATATTCAAAATCTATTTTCAGAATTGCATTTAGCATAATTCAACCAATCAACGAGCCGTCAGAAGTTTAGCCCCAACACCTCTTTATCACCAGTGGTGACAGAGCCACTGGGCGCTTGCTCCGTCTCCAGCAGTTCTAGGTCTGGGGCGCGAGGCTAACGCAGTGCCCGGTAAGAGGCCCAGCTGGCCACAGCCTGGGTGACAAACCGAGCCCCACACCCACCAGGGAGAGGATGAAAGGGGGCCAGGCCAAGAAAGAGGCCGCCTCAGCCCCAAGGTTGTGTCCTCCTCCTTCGCCTCCAGTGCCCATCACTAGTGGGACCCCACCTGCGAGCCCGCCTCCAGGACTCTGGACCTCTCAATGGCTTCGTGGGGTGGGAGCAAGGAGCTGGCTGCCTACACGGGAGCCATGAAAGTGCAAGAAGGGGGCTGCTCTCTGCTGGCTCGATGGGGGCCTCGTGGCTCACCCGCACTCACATCTGTCTGGAAATCCCCAAAGCCATCCTCAGCCTCCCAAAGCGGGGTGCGGGTGGGGCCGCCGGCTGACAGCGAGGGAGGCAGCCCAGCCTCGGGAAGAGGCACATTCCCGAGCCGATCAGCCCTGGCTCCACCGCGGACCGGCAATAACTTGAGTTGCCTCGGGCAAGCACGCGGACCGGCAATAACTGAGTGGCCTCGGGTAAGCACGTTAAGTCCTCGGAGTCCTGGTCTCCTGGTCTGTAAAGGGGGTCACAATGGCTGCATTCCAGGAGGGCGTGACATAAAGAGTGAGACCCAACAAAGGGAAGAGAGGGTAATGGGCTCTGTCATAGCACAGTTTTGTCACTTGTGACCTATGAGACTACAGCATTGGCTTCACCTCCCCCGTGACTCAGTTTCCTTCATCTATGAAATGGGAACATCACAACACTGGCCTCACAGGGCTTGGGTCGGGTTAAACAATTTATTTCATTTAAACTGTATTTAATGCCCAACAGTAAACACTATGCTGTGTAAGATTTTATTACTATTCTGACGGTCTTAAAGTTCAGAGCCTGGCCCTTCATAAGCACCCAGTCAAGGCTGTTTCTATTCTCCTCACTACTCTCCCGCTGACCCTGCCCCACAGCCCCGGCTCACACCTACTCTCCAGAAGCTCTGCTCCCGGAGGGCCACTCAGTTGCTCCCAGAATTCACACAGCTTGCTCAACCTGGACCATCAGATCCAGCTACAACCACACAAAGAAATGTCACTTTGCTTGGGCGTGTTTAATATAGCCTTGAAAGTTAGCAGGACAATTTACCAGACAGAATGGCAATGATGAAACCACAACTTACCAGCCTGCTCTCTCTAGGAGGAGAAAAATGAGGAGTAAAATTTACATGAGATCAATGTCCTCATCTTCCTGCTACCACCTGCGCCCCACAAGGCCTCTGCTTACTCCTAGACGAGCAGGACGCCAGGTGACTGGGTGAGCATACATGTTCCCCTTGGAGAAGCACTGGGGCAACAGGCACTATCCTTTCTAACAGCATTTTTTCTTTCTTCTTGCTAAAAACCCCGATTCTCTGGAGGCATTCACTGCTCTCCAGGCAGCCACAGGCCTTCGAGGAACTGAGTTCTACACGAAGCCCAGGGGGAAATTTGGATGAGCCCAAGGTGCTTGTTCCAGGTTCTTTATGGGTGGCTGGTTTGGGAATAAACACGTCATAATTCTGGCCAATGGGACAGGAGAGAAAGGCTTCTGGGGCTTTTGGGAAAAGGTTTCTCAATTTCAATCAACCCACAAGAAAAGACAACCTTGGGCTGACCCTGGTCCAAGCATTTGGTTGCAAGGCCTGGAGCTGGTGCAACCAGTTTGTAACCGTGAGGGGGAGCCACCCTGGTGGTCAAGCAAAACACAGAGAGGCAGAGGCCAGAGAGTCACAGAAAAGCAGGACGAGAGTCCCCATGTACTTTGCCAGGAGCTTTCCCTAGCTGTTTACTTGAGCCTAGTACTTTGAGTTAAAAGGATCCTAACTGATAAATCAGTTTCCAGAACATGATATGAATAAATGTGAACACAAGTATCTGCACAAATATGAGAAGGCACATATATCTATACATTCGTGTCTAAAGGTCCCACATATAGTTTTGCTGAAAAGGAATGAAGGGGCTGTGTACTCGTGTGTGAGAACAAGCGAAAAGGAAGTCACTCGAGCAGATGGGCATTTAAACCCTAACTACAGAGGGCACCATATGGGTACAGACATACAAGTAACTCAGCGTGAGGCACTTGGCAGGTACACAGGGGAGCAGGGGAGCCTGTAGTCACTGCAGTTTCAACAAAATAATGTTTGCTGACAAGGGGGAGGGTAAGGCGAAGAATCAACAACAAACAAGAGAATCCCACCATGACTCTCTCTGCCAACCCCTAGTTGAGCCCACAGCTTTTCAGTCTCATTAACCCGAAAGGAAATTGGCCTGAGCCCTCCACTCATCAACATCCATCACTGCCTGACAACCAACATATTACAGTCGCCACTCCTGGGAGCATCTCTGTGGCTGCGGATCTGGGTGACAAAATGCTGTCTCCCAGAGCTGGAAGGCGGAAGTTGTTGGAAGGAAGGATTCTTGTCTTTTCAGAAATAACTTCAAGCTTCGAAAGCCTCTATTTTTGACACATCAAGCTTTCCCCCAACAGCATATCTGAATCAGGAATCGTATCGACTGTTGCAAAATTAGTGCTGTCCAGGCAAGGGTGGTCATGGACATGCCACTCACAGAAGTTGGCAGAGCCCTTTCAAATGCTCATGCTACTTCCTCTTTAAAAACAAACAAACAAACAAACAACAACAAAAAGAACAAACGAGCTGAGATGGTCCCATTTTCTTACTTCAAGTTCAAAGAGGCTGGCTGCCTTGCCCACCACAGTCATGAAGTCACTGAGCTGGCGGGCTGGGACCAGGGCCTAGGACCACCCACACCCGTTCCACCTCCTTTTCTAACCGAAGTTTCAGCTCGCTCGCTCTGCTGGCCAGGCCCTGCCCAGGCCCACTCCGTTCATTCTATTCCTTCTTGAAATATGGAGGCGCTCTGAGCCCCCTCACGACGGTCTGGAAGACAGCAGCTTGCATCTTGAACAGCGCACTTCTCCTTGGAGCAGCTCCCTGAGGTTCCCGCCTTAAGCGGCAGATCTGCCTGGAGACGAGGAATGCTGCAAAAATCTGCCCGTGACCAGCATCTCCAGACCTGGGCTTCAGGAAGTGTCAGAGGCACCCGTGAGAGCTTCTAGGCAGTGAACAACAGACAAATCCCCTGATCCATTTGAACGAAGGACATTTAATGCTCTGCCAGAAATCCTGAGGCATGGCACTGTCCCGACTTTTGCCATATCCCGTGGAAAAAGCCGCCACTTCCTGTCCCTCCCAGAGACTTGGGAAGAAATGTGGCAGTGCATGTGCCAAATGGGTTCAGGCCCATCTGGGGGCTCTGTCAGAGGGTAACATCTGCTCGGAGGCAAAAACCAGAACCCCAAACCCCAGCGCATCCTGGATGTGATCCACTGAACAGCTGTGTCCACAGAGATGCTGACAGGCAACCCTCCCAAACCAGGCTCCGTGGCTCCACGAACTTGGGGGATGCTGCAGACTCGAGTCCCCTCTCGCAAATTTGCAATGACCTTTACCACTGAAGACTCTCAGAATTCCAGAGTAAAAAACCTCTTCAATCTAGTTTTTCCCAAGCTTGCTTGTTGACCACGGAACCCTATTTTTGACAAACACCTACTTACAACCCCCAGAGCACAGTTTAGGAAGGGCCGTTTTAAAGCAGCTAGGCAGAGGATGGAAGAACAGCTGAACTCTGGGCTCCTTGACTAAGAGGTGGGTGGAGCGTGGGTGTTACTAGCTACTGGCCATTAAGTGTGCTGCACAAATGGGCAGGAGGGCCCTCCCAGCCTCTGTGGCACATCTCCCCCTACCCCAGGAGTGGGACTCATGGGCTCACTCATGGGAAATGGAAATGATGACCATGTTCTCCTGGGAAAGGGCTTCTGTAGAGAGAATACTAATAGGGACCAACACTAACAATAGGCCCCCTGCTGCTTCCAAGGTTGGGGGGTGTCTTTTTTCTCTTTTCCCGCCTTTTAGCCTCTGCCCATAAACCAGGAATTTGTCTCCTTGGAGACATGGGAGGGAACACCAGCCTCTTCCCTCAGCCTGTGTTCTTGGCTCCACCCTGTGAGAAGTGGGTGGTTTATCTCATGGGTGACACGGGCAAAGCCTGTCACCTACCATCGTGTGTCTCTGTGGGGCAGGGCTAAGCTGACAAAGGGGAACCTGCTCTGTGTGTCTGATCTTCCAGGGTGCCCCTAAGCTTCCTGGCTTGTAAAGGATGAGGAAGACCATGACCCTTCATGCAACTCCCATCTGTGCATCCCAAGTTCAAGACTTGGTAGAGTATCAGATGCCCATTTTGGCTTTAAGTTCATGCAAGCTTCTTAAGCCTAGTAACAAAGCCCAACTTTTGATTCCAATATGACCCCAGCGTGCATTTATCAGCTGGTTCTGAATTACCCTCCTTAATATACAGACTGGATGGCTGGCTGCAGTTCAAGGGGAAGAGAGTAAAGATATCTCTGGGAAATCTTGGGCTGGAGCGCATCTCTGGAGGGGACGCCAAAACATGCCAAGACAACAAGTGGTCCTCTTGCCTCCAGGGCCCTGGGCAGGAAACAGCGGAGCCTCACCACATCTTATTTCCAGCTGTTGGGTGCCACTTCCCCGGATTCACCTTCCACCATGAAATGACATTATTCTAGGCTGGCTGGGGGTCTCAGTGTTTTTTCACCTCCTCCACCACAAAGCACACATTTATCCCCAAAGAACTTCTTTTAAACCAATTACTGTGTTTTTACAGTGAGCATAATTATACCTCATTACTTAATTAGCGTGACTGCATGCAGCTACCAACGTTGAGCGTGTGGTTATGGCAGAGGGCAGGGCAGGTGAGGTCACGATATCCAACGGGAAGGCAGGTCGTCGTGGCTCATGGTGAGGGACGTGAGGCGGTCCCTTTGGACTAGTTGGTTACAGCTCCAAAGTGCATGCTCAAAATGTGTGGCGTTTTCAGATAATTTGGGGAAAACAGCATCGTTTGATTTTTTTTTTTTCTTCCTGGGATAGGGGAAAATGACAAAACGCCACGCTTGGGTCGCGACTGGGCCTAAGCGCTGGGGGACCAGCACCAGCAAAAGCTGGTGTCTAGGAGCTGAGGTTCTCGGGGGACCTCAAGCACATGTGCCCAGGGATGACAGGCTTAGTTCCCGAGACATCCCCTTCTGGCATCATCGGTTCTCTCTAGGTGGAAAGGAAGCTGTTAATGTGCCTAAGTAATCCTCTCCTCCTTCGGCTCACCAAGTCTAGCATCACAGGATTCTCAGGGGTCTGTTACTACTCTAATTGGATCTAAAAATAGGATTGAAGAAAAACCCAAGGGCAACAACCCTAATTTATGTTCATTAAAAATGCTGCATGAAAGACTGCCTGGCAAGCAGGGTCTGGAAACACCCAGCTGGTGAGAAAGGCAAAGGCCGACCCTCACTGTTGTCTTCACCGAGATTCGGCCCACGGTCCCCCGATGGGGACTCGTCAAGGTGCAAGCAGCAGAATGAAGGAGGGGCGCATCTGCATCACCCGCCCCTCACTGGTCCCGTGCTCTCTGTGTCCCGCACAGCCTGGCCCACCTCCCAAACCAACCCCGCGGAGCAAACAGCCGCCTTTGGCCAGCCTCCCCTCTTCAGCCACACACACTCTCGGAGGAGGAGCTCCCAGCCCAGCACTGTCCCCAGACCCCCTTCTTTCGTCCGGCAAGGCCATCAAGACTTCTGCTAGAGGAAAACTCAGGCTGGTTTACCCTGTAGCGGCAGCGGCAGGGGCCCATGTCCCGGACGAAGGAGCCCGCTGTCTGTATTTCATCTGCAAGTCCATCATGCTGGACTTGGTGGCTGGGAGCAAACACCCACCATTACCCTGCGCTCAGCGCTGTCTTCTGGCTGGGAGAGGACAGGGGTCAGCACCACATGCCCCACTGTGCCGGTCCACTATTGCCACTGCACGGCACACCGGGGCTCTGAGCTTGCGCTGCCGCCGGGAAGCTCGCTTTGGCAGCAGCTCTTCTAGGAGAGGCAGGCTCCATGGCCAGTGGCACAGAAGAGGGGAAGACAAGCCACCCGGTCCCTTCTGATGGAGGAGTCATGGATCCTGGCTAAAGGGACACAATCCACAGACAGAGCAGCTCCAGCTCTGGCGACCTCTATGGAAGCCCTTGCCTTGTAAGCTGGCATGCTGGGGGGATGAGTCACACAGCTGCCCTGGGGACAGGGAGGGGAACCAGGTCCTTCCAACAGCTGCAGTACAGCCAGAGACCGGCAAGGTAGGGCGGGTCCTCCCCACTCTCCCGGGGCCCACACCAGAGCTCTATGAAGGTGTGCTGACTGAGACATGAAGGAGAACGGGAGTTGGAGGGAGCCAACACAGGCATCCTGTGTGCGAGGGTCTGTGACGAAGCCTCCTGAGAGCGAGGGCCTGTGACGAAGCGGCTGACGCAGAGCCTCGGGGAAGCTGGGGAGGGGAGTGGAGGGGCAGGCCTGGGGAAGCAGCGTGAAGAGCTGCCCGGCCAGGAGGGTCTGAGGCTGAACGCACACCTATGGTTTGGAGTGCAGAGACTCGAGCGGAAGACAGAATGGGCGTGGGAGGCCCGGATGCCAGCGCCATCTTGGAAATGACTCATGGGGTAAGAAAAGGTCCTAGCAAGGCCTCAGGGAACCTTACTGTAAACTACGGACTTCAGTTAATAAAAAGATCTCAACAGTGATCCATCCATTGTAACAAGTGTATGCCGCTAATGCAACATGTTACTAATAGGGGACCCTGTGGTCGGGGGAGTATAAGGGATGTATGGGTATTCTCTGTGCTTTATTCTCAGTTTGTCTGTGAACCTAAACCTGTTCCAAAAAAAAAATTAATAATAAGGAAAGGAAAGGAAAGGGGAAAAGGAAAAGGAAAGGAAAGGAAAGGAGAAAGAGAGGCCAGGGCTGACGCAGTCTCCCGACTACAGGGCCCTTAAGCCAAGGCTCTCCCGGGACCCCCATCCCTGAGCAGCCTGTGCACAGAGCTGTCCTCACCCTGGGAACAGGAGGAAAGCCATGCCTCAACAGGCGGCCTCCATGAGGCCAGGAGGTGCAGATTCAATGCTTGCGGGCCCCTGGGAGGCCAGGTAATACATTAGACAGAGAAAGGACAGACGCTGGTGTCAGCAGGTCTGGGTTTTAATCTCAGCCTCTCTCTCAATAGCTGTATGACGTGGAACAAGTCACTTAGGCTCACTGAGCCTCCGTTTCTTTATCTGTAGGATGGGTACAGCAGTCTTGCCCTCACAAAGCCAGTGAAACGCTGCATGAGATTTTTTAAAAATGTAAAGTGTCAGCCTCGTGCTTGGTCCAGAGGAGATCGTCGTGTGAATCAAGGAGCCCAGCGTGGCCACACGTACCTCATAGTTCTCCCCCATAACCCACCTAGACCTGCCCCTGGGTGCTCCATTCCACAGGACCTGTGACGAGGAGGGAGGCCTCCATTTCCTGCTGTGTCTGAGAGCCGGGGGGGTTCAGTGCACGTCCCCCAGTACGAGCACCTTCGCTCGGCCCCTTCAGACTCCCTGGGAAGGCTGGACAAACTCAGAGTGAAGACAACACCCAATGTAGAGTGCTCGCTGGAAGCACGGGTGAGGGGATGCAGGCGTCTGATAAGGGAGCGTACAAGGTGGTCTCTCAGTGCCCATGCGGCCTGATGTGCTAAGAAAAACACAGCGGACCAGATGGAAGGCAGACAGAAAGAGAGAGGTCAGGAGAGGAGCGGCATGCCAATCGCCCGGGCAGCACGGCCCCACCACTGCCGGGGAAGAAAAGTGGGTTTGTGCCGAATCCACCCGTGGGGGTACGCGAGGGAAGGATGCGCACAGTCAGGCAGCACTACATCCTCGAGATTTCTTCCCACATTACACATTTTTGTGTCTTGCTTTCCAGTGAGGTGAACTTGGTATTATGACATTATATTAGTTTTAGGTGCACAACATAATAATTCGGTATTTGTTCACCGTGCAAAGTAGTCACCAAAGTCTAGGTACCATCTGTCACCAGACAATTGACCCCCTTCACCCACTTTGCCCAAACTCAGACCCGTTCCCCTCTGGTAACCACCGATCTTACATGGACAAGGGAGGGAATCCAATGGGAGAGCCCCTGGGGGGCCCTCAGAAGGACCCACAGTATGAGCGTCTCTCCTCCCTTAATCCCATTTCTTGCCATCCCCTGAAAGGACGGTCCCTGGCCTTATCTACAGCGTCAGAGATGTCTTCTGCTTATTTACCTGCCAAGGTATGTGTGGCTTTAGTTATTTATGATAGTGTCTCATCGCAGATTGGGGTGGGTCTTGGAGTCACTTCCCTGGACTGATGACGACGCCTTTGAATTCAGCGACCTGCTGCCTCTGGGCCTAGAAATCTTAGCGGCGGGGGAGCCCCCCCACACCCAGTCTACTGGAGGCAGCTCTGGACACACGGGGAGGGGATCAGCCAAATCCGGTGACAAGACTCCTGCACAGTGTCTGCCGTGGCCACACATTTTCCGAAAGCAACGGAGTCATCCCCTACCTACCGACAGGACAAAACGTGCCACCTCCTGAGAAGGCCGCTCTCCCTAACCTCGGAGGGTACGACCACCGAAAGCCATCTCCCAAGTTTCCTCCCATAAGGTAAAGTTTGCTCCCCGTCCCTTCAAGTCCTGTCCATGAGCCTGCCTCCCCTGTCTCCGCGACTCAGTCCTTACACAAAAGCTCTGTGCAGATCCTTGGAAAGGGCACTCTGAATCCCACTCCGGAAGAGCCGCAGAACAGTGGCTCTTCTTCCCCATAATTTCTTTGGGCAAAACTCCCTGGCTGGGTGCCGGGTGCTGTTGTCAAAGGACACTCAGCCCCACAGCTCTCCCCAGGGCTCCCACCGACTCCTCTGGCCTAGAGGAAACTTGGGAACTCCTTTCCCATGCACCAGATTCACCCTGTCTGGCAGCTGTGCCGACGGCTGGGTATCGGGCTCACGCGAGCACAGGCTGGACACAGAGCCCACGGCGTTCGCTGAAGGACCCGCAGTCCACCCTCACCTCTCTTAGAGTCTGTATGTACGAATTCACCTCCTCGCTAAAAGTTATGTAACCCCAGCACTGGCGACCCCTTCACAGCCATCCACAAACATGCCAGGAGTGGTGTAGAGTTTGAATCACCCGACATGCATGTTCCCAGCTGACACTGGACAAGCCTTCTTGTATTGGCTTCCACACAGAAAACGAGTGCCCTTCTTGTCGTCCACTTAATGCCACTTTTTTTTTTTCGGCGTATTTGTGCTTTTTGTGAGTGATTTCTCTGTGTGGCATGGTCCCCAGCACAGTGCTAAAGTGCTGGCTAACATTCCTAAAAGCAGAAGCCAACAGGCCTTGCGGAGAAAATGGGTGTGTTCGGTGACACACGTGTGTTAACTAAGCTTCTTTGAGGCACCAGTCACAGTGCTGCTGACCCCAAGCGCAATGTCACTGAGTCAACATCTGCTAAACACGACATCTTTAAATAGAAACACGCATAAAACAGGCCATGTATTTATCGATCAGCTGATAAAAATGTGACCAGAGGCTGGCAGGAACCTGCCCCTGTATTTCCCCTAGAAGCAATGGCTCTGCGTTCCCTAATCCACTGTCCACGGTGCCTTTACAGAGCGTAACTACCGCCAAAATGAGAATCAATCGTATACTCAACACGGCAATGCCTGAGCCCCCGTTCAAATAAGAAACCCCGCTCTAGAAAACTTAGCTACACCCACAGAGACCGGGCTCGGCCTGTGCTACAGTAAGGGACGGCTCTCCTCCCAGCCCCACCCAGTCAGCCCAGGGCGAGCCTGATCTGAGGCAAGCGCTTCAGCCAGAGCAGAGCCATTCTCTGCCCTGAGCCCCCCACTCTGTCTGAAACACAGGTGTCTTTCTCCGCCTGCCTCGAGCCCAGGGTCCTCCTTCTAACTGACACTGGCAGGGGCACCTGATAGGCCCTGGCCCAGACTCGGGGTCGCTCACTGTTGGGAAGCAAATGATGACCTCGCTCTGCCTCTAGCCCAGCCCCTCCCCCTTGGTGATCCTCTCACTAAAATCAGAACCAGGAAAACAGAAGCAGAGATGGATGGGGCCGAAGGCACACTCTGCTGTAAGATGGACCTTGGGAGCAGCGATAGTTCTGTGACTTACAAAGAGTACAGCCCAAGCACAGAGAGCTCAGCTGGTGAGAGCAAGACCGGACGTCCTTCTATCTAGGCTGGCCCGAGGACCAGCGAGAGATGGAGAGAGCCCACCGGCAGAAGCCTGGGGACAGAGACGGGAACGCACGGTCCCCCAGAACCTCAATTTTCCTGTCCTACAATGAGGCCTTAACCTAGCCCATCTCTCTGTCCCTTCCAGCTCTAAGGCCTCTGTGTGCCCTTCTGAAGTAGCCGACGTGTGGGGGCAGGGCAGGAGAGCAGGAGGGCAGGGGTGTGCACTGCGGTCGCTGGGCCTAGACTGAACCTGGGACAGAGCAAGGGGGACGCCTGCTGGCAGAGGGCCAAGCCCCAGAGGCCCCGAGAGCTGGAGAGGCCCCAGCGGAGCTCAGCAGAAATACAGTGAGGGGCTGGAACCAACAGAAGTGGGGAGACAAGGATGAAGCTGGTGCCTGGAGCCCTCTGACCTGAGTGAGATGCCTGCAGTGGGGAGGGGTGGGGTCCTGGTACTGTGGTCACGATCGGATTCTCAGCGAGGGCACACTCTGGGGCACTGGAGGGGCAGCTACAGAGATGTTTCCATTCAAGTGGGGCTAACCGCCCGTCGTTCCCTTCCCCTCTCATGGGGTAGAGGTTCTGACACCTCAGGGGCTATTGTCTGGACTGAGTCGGGTTGTATTTCCTAACACACAGGCCAGGTCTACAGAGAGGCCAGCCCTGTGGGTGGCCCCTGCCTCGGCCTCGGGGGAGCGCCTTCCACGGGGGCGGGGCCCGCCTCCAGGTTGCTCCTGGGGACTCTGCCCCCCGCAGGCCTCGGGCCCAGGCTGGTCTTCAAGTTTTGAGACAAAGAGGGAGGGGACTCAAGAGAGAGGGAGGTTAGCAGGTAGGTCACCCCAGAAGGTTCCAGAACCCCAGCTACAGGGCCTATCGCCCCTCCCCCAGAAGGGACAACGCTCTACTCTAGTACTCACATGTGTCAGGGTTGTGGCAGTTGTGTCCCTGGCGGAAGTACTGGGGGTTCTCGATGACTGGGATGCGGGTCATGCCAATGACCACTGTGTCAGGCCCAGCATCCAGCGACGAGGGCGTGGTGATGCCATGGTTGATGTGGTGCAGCGGGCTGGCTGAGTCCTCCTCGCCGCTGATGACAGCCACGGGACCTGCACACACCAAGAGAGACACAGGACCCTGGTGACATCACATCAGCCAGCACCCACTATTTTACCACCAGGCTTCCCACTGGAGTGATACCCATTGGAAGAATATCCCTGAGTACCTGGGTTCTGAATTCCAAAACCCAAACTTTACTTCTCTTTCAGGATAGAAAAAGTCTATCACATCACACCACAAAAATAAAAGAGTGAACCAGAAGGACTATGAGATAAATTATTTTCACATTCCCCAAATCCAAATTAGTTCAAAATAAAAGTTTTAAATAAGTTTCTCTGCTTCTATAGCAACAATAGGACTTTAAAATTTAAAAAAACAAAAAGAACTGGCAGGAGTTTGCACACTGTCCCTTCACCCTTTAGGGACTTGAAGAACTGCCAATGTTGAGTCCCACCCCCAAAGATTCTGATCCCATTGGTCTCAGGGTGTAACCTGGGTGTCTGGATTTAACGGCTTCCCTGTGAGTCTCAGGCACACCTGAGATCTGGAGCCCTCGACTAGGGCCTTGGAGGCTGAGAGCCTTTGCAGAGTGACCATCAGACGCTTACAGGAGTGTGACATAACTTCCACTGGACTCTGCTATCAACTGCCCAAGCGCGTTGGGAGATAAGCCCACTGAGGGCCCGAGTCTAGCCTGGGCCAGTTCTCACAAGTCACAGTAATTAGGCTGCATCACGATTAGCCCAAAGGCATCTGGGCCAGCTGTCCCAGTCTGGGAAGATCTAGACCACCCGATGGCTTCAAAGAACATCATTTGCGTCTTCACCCACGCCGACGCCACCATTTTCTAACCCAAGGAAGAAACGCAGTAAATGAGGTTATTTACAGACACAGTCGACAAAGATATTTAATGGTGGGGTCTAGGCTGAGCCATGATTCTGTTTGGTGGTGCAGTTCTCCCATACATACAAATCAAAGTCCAATAAAGTAAATAGCTGTGAGTGTTTGTGGCTTCATACAACGGGCGTTTTAAATGGCTGCTTTGTAAGGCACATGGTCCCAAGACAAAGGGCCTGGTGTGATCTGGTTTTGCAGCTTGAACTATATTTCCACTGCAGAAACCCATTACCTCGCACTGAATTTTATGAGAACACTTCTCATCAAATAGCGAGGTGGAGCATCAATGAGGCGGAACTAAATGGACGGCTGGCACATGCAAATGGAGGCCCCAGAATTCCATTCCGTCAGCACGGACAGGCTCATTCCCACCCCTGACAAATGTCTCACTGTGGAAAGGCGGCAGTACGTAGTGGCCCGAGCACCCACAGTAATCACTCGCCCTGCACAAAGAGGCCTGCTCCCGAAAGCACCTCTCAAACTTCCTGAAAAACTTCACAGGGATTTCCCGTCGAACACAGAAAGCTGAGCCCTGGTCTTTACCCTCCTTCTCTCCCCAAACGCCACTGAAGTATGAAGACATATTTGTGCATGAGGAGAAGGAGGAGGGGAGATGGGAGGGAATCCAGTATTTCAACGGCATTTAGAAGGTGAGAGACCGAAGGAGAGAGCTCGCTCCTGAGAGGAGGAAGTGCCCGGAGAAGGACAGTGGGACTGCGCGAGGAGCACTCCCTGGAAGTCGGGTCTGCTGGTGGGACCCCGTGCGAGAAGGGGTGGGGGGCCCAGGAGGGCTGGGCTGGGGCTCAGGGCTGGAATAAGGTGCCCAGGCCATCACCACGCCCCTGTCCCAGCAGAGCTAGTGGTTTATTCCCGGAGAAATTGAACCAGGAAGGCTCAGAGAATGGCCGGGGTAAAGTGAGAAGCTGGACCCCTTCCTCCTGCTCCTAGAACAACAGAAACCAGGAATAACACTGCCTACCCATCTGCCCCACCCCCAGTCTTGTCTGACACCACCCGCTGCAGGAGAGTGCTCTGGAGAAACTAAACACCACGAAAAAGACAGACAGCTAGATAATGGCATTGGGGGGCCTCCCAGCGAAGTCAAGCTTGCCCTGAGATCGCGCCTTCGTGATGCCTAAGAGCTGACAAGCCCTGCTCATGTGAACTAAGCAAGATCCCATTCAGTGTCCAGTGTTCATCTCCTAATATGAAGAAACGGTCCAGGGCCACCAGACACTCCAACGAAGTGTCCGCATGGCAGGGACCTGCAGGCACCGCGGGCAATACAGGGCAAGGCAGACTGTTCAAAAAAATCGCTTAGGTCCTCAGGCAGCTAAATGAAGGCACTGCCCCCAGAGAATAAGATGACACTTGAAACGTGAAGCGGGGTGGGGGGCGGGGGGTGTCCAACCTTTTGGTGTCTCTGGGCCACACTGGAAGAAGAGTTGTCTTGGAACACACATTAAATACACTGCGACATGTAATCACAAAAAAACCTCATGATGTTTTAAGTAAATTTACAATTTTGGGGGGCCACATTCACAGCCGTCCTGGGTTGAATGCGGCCCACAGGCCGCAGGTTGGACACCTCTAATCAGAGGGTAGGAGAAAATCCTCCAGACTTTTTCATCAAACTTTGAAAGTCAAAGCAGAGTGGAATAGAGTCAAGGGTGTGTTCCAGAAAGCCAAACGAAAAGGAAAGAGATGGTAAATAGGAAACAAAAGGTAAGAAAATGAAAGACTCCATCCAAAGAGCCAACATGTCCCTGGGCAGAAGCATTAAACACCCCCACCCGGGGTTCATCACCTGCAATAAATGTACCCTCCGGTGGGGATGTTGGTAACGGAGGAGGCTGCCCACATGTGGGGACGGGGGAATATGGAAGCTCTCCGTACTTTCCACTCAATTTTCCGGGGACTCTAAAGCTGCTCTAAAAAATAAAGTCCAAAAAAAATCATTTAAGGGACAAAAAGCCGGTTTCCATTTCCAAATAACCCTGGGGAGACAGAACTGCCCGAGGCTGACAGCCCCGGGGAGGGATCAGCGTCCACTCTAGAAACCAGTTTCCAGCCCTGGCCGGTCTCACGGTCTCAAGGTTGCCAGCCAGCCGCCTCGGGACAGAAAACCCGGGGACCTGCAGCCCCTCCTCCAGGGGAGGAAGCATTTCTCTCTCACTTAATAACCACAGAGAAGAATGTATTAAGATAAGAAGGGACGAGTAATAAGGGGAAGAGTCTCAGCTGTCTGGGGAGCTCTCCTCCCTTCCTGAAGCCGCCGAGCCTGAGGCAGGTCAGGAGAGGGAGTCAGGCTTGCTGTCTTCTGAGCCCTCGGCACCTGCAGACGGTCTGGTACCTGGGGTGCGCCTCCCCCGCGCTCCGCTGTCACTAATCTGTTCCTAATTACACAGTTACTTTGTTATGTAGCGCTAATAAACAAAAGGGAAGAGAAACAGGCTTACAGCCTTTCCGGTGAGTTCAAGCTCCTGAGAGAGACCCCTGGGGGACTGCAGGTCTGCTCAGACCCACCACAGGATTCTCTGCCCAAAGTGGTGCCTTTAATTCCCTCTTTCCGACCTTGGTGGGTTTTGTTTTGTTCTTCCAACCAGACTACAATAAAACCATTAAATCATTAGAGGAAGTGTGATGGTCCCCGACAGGTGTCTTGCCCAGCAGGATGGTTCAAACTGTCTTTCTGGAATCTTTCTCTTTCCCTCCCCGCTCCTTCTGTGGGAAAATATACGGGGGCAGTGCTGGGAACTGCTTAGATTTTCATATGTGGTTGATGCCAATGTGGGACTCAGTTTCCCCCAGAAAGCAAAGGTCTCTAATGAGCACACAAGAAGGAATTTTCACGCAGCAGGGGGTAGAGCACCCCCTGCAGACGAGCTGGGGGGCCGCAAGCTGCCATGAGGACGGCAGGGACATGGCAGAAGCCTCTGGTGACATGAGGTCCCCTGCAAAGGATGAGGGGTGATGGGGTGCACCACACAAAATGAAGGTGGGAAAAGCAGCTGCCTCCCTAGGGTAAGAGAGCACATTGACACCCCCTGCCCCTTTGGATTGGGGGTCGGGGGCTACATGGGATCATTCCCCAGCGTCCTACCTCGTCACTAAACTCCCATGGGCTCCACCAGCTCCCTAACTTACACAACAGTAACACTGCCCAGAAACCTGGCCCCGGAGCACCCAGCTGCTGGTTCAGCATCTGCCCAGCACCCCCGCAGAAGTGGCTCCTCTGCAACTCCCTCCTCGTGACTCACATTCCTAAGGGTGTGGCTGTAACAAAGAAGGGGAGGGGGGTAAACAAACTAACATTTATTAAGCACCTACTTTATGTCAGATATGTTGCTAGGCATTCTGATCTCTTCTCATCTGATCCTCAAAAAAACACTGTTATTCCCATTCCATCAACTAGAAAACTGATCCTCGAGTAAGTTAAGTTTTCCAAAAATCACTGAGCCAGGGAACGGGAAAGCCTGTATTTGATCCTATGTTCATCTCCAACGTCGTTCTTCTGGGAGAAAAACAAACTGGCTACTTTCTCAATAGCATGGCTGACACCCAGTATTTTTTATAAATAGCTAGAATTTGGTGTGAAGACATGAGCCCATGAAAGAAGCCAAGACCTCTGAACCAGGGCACCTAGGACTAGATCATCAAATATGATCTAGGCTGGACCGACCTGTACAAGGTGACGTTGGGCAGTCAAGGCCAACTCTGATGGCTAAGTTGTAAAATTTGGGGGCCAAAACTCATCTATTTCTATATTCCTCCATTTATCCTTGAACTTCCTTCAAAAGTCAGGGTTCCATTTCACCTAGCAATTCAGAAAACACTCTTTCTTGGGCGCTGTGGCCGTCACGGCTGCTGTTCACCATGCACCCGCAGGCACCTGCAGGGGCTGCAGTTTTCTGTCTCCACAAAGTCCGGCCCGACTGCCCCGTCACCGTCCCTGGCTAACGAGAAGCGAGCAGAGGAATGTGCGCCACTTCCACGTGGGAGCTCTGAGATCCAGAGGGTCAGCACCACCTCGCACTGGCGAGAGCGGGCAACATCAGAAAAATCAACAAGCTGCTCACGGTGCGGAGAAAAGGGAGCCGCTGTGCGGCGGTGGTGTGGCTGTAAATTGGTGCAGCCCCTATGGGAAACAGTATGGCGGTTCCTCGGAAATTTAGAAACACAGCTACCATATGACCCACCAAGCCCACTTCTGAGGCTACCCAAGGGAAACAAAAGTGCTACAACAAAGAGATATGTGTACCCCATGATCAAGGCACCACTATTTACAATACCCACAAGACACGGTAACAACCGAAGTGTCCACTGACAGGTGGATAGATAAAGAAGTTGTGATTATATCTATATGCACGTATATATACATATACATATACATGCAATGGAGTATTGTTCAGCCATAAAAAGGAAGAAATCCTGCCATTTCAAACAACAGGGATCGCCCCTGAGAACATTATGCTAAGTGAGAGAAGGCAGAAGAAAACAAATACTGTATGATCTCACTTACGTGTAGAATCTAAACAAGAAAAGAAGAAAAAAAACCAAATTCCTAGATACAGGGAACATAATGGTGGTTGCCAGAGGTGGGAGGTGGGGCTGGGAGACGTGGGTGAAGACGTTCAAAAGGTCCAGGACCCCAGCTACAAAGTAAATGAAGCCTGGGGCAGTAAGGTGCAGCAGGGGGGCTATCATCGGCACCACCCTGGTGCATATTTGAAGGTTGCTAAGGGAACAAATCTTAGACACTCTCATCATACACACACACACACACACACACACACACACACACCCAGTAACTATGTGACATGACAAACGTGAACTAGACTCACTGTGATCATTTTGCCAGATGCGAGTGTATGAGTTACACAAATGCTGAGCCATTATGTTGTGCACCTGAAACTAATATAACGTTCTATGTCGATTGTATCTCATTTTTTAAAACAGATCCCGCATGTGATCTGCCATGCTCCCACCGTACAATTGTGGACACACGCGGCAGCCCCTAGTGAACCCCCATCCTGACGTGAGGCCGACATGGAGCCAAGGCCTCTGGCTAGCACCTGGTGCACACGTGCCACCCACGAGCTCTGCCGTTTTCAGTCTCTGGGGTTGGCAGGGGTGCTGTTTGTTGCCGCAGCATCACCTCGTTCGTGCTAATTCAGGAACGAAGCCATCTCACACTGGACAGCGTTACTTTCCACCCTTTCCTTCAGATGGGGTGCAGATGTCACACCGCCTTCAACAAACCTTTACGGAAACGCCACAATGCCCAGGATGGGCCGATAGTCAATGATGTGACCCATCTGAAAAGGCCTCCTCCCAGATCTCCGTGCCAACGTGGAGCTCAAATCTAACCTAGCTCCACACAGAGCCAGACCATGGCCACCGCTGCTGAAAGACGCCCTTCCCCCAGGTCTGACTTAGGAAGCGAAGAAAAACCAGGATGACTCCCGTGCTTACTTAATGTGTCTGAATGAAACAAACAAGCCAACCATCAAATTAAGAAAATGATTTTTTAAAAACCTCAAGCTTTTCCTACTGATAAAAATCAAACATTGACGTGTCCCTGGTGGGTGAGAGTCTGGCATCAACAAACCTGGGAGCGGGAACTCATAAACCAGAGCAAGTGAAAGCGCCCCAGACACAATTAAAGCCCCGGCCGCGCTCAGAGAGGGGCTCCGTCTGCTGTCTCATAAAAAGAGCCTGCTCCTCATGGGCACACAAAAGAAAATCAATTTCCTAATTTCTATTGGCAGATGTGGGACAGGGGCCAAGCACGCACGGGCTGTACCCAAGAGCATACCTGGGGACACCACCCTCTAGTCCCTCCCCTCTGCCTCCTCCAGCTTCCGGGCCGGCTTTGCCGCTGAGATCTCCAGGGCACGCCAGGTCCAGCAGGCTGCCCAACAAGCCGTGCCCTCCTCACTTCTCTGCTTCTCTCCCTGGATCATTTCCCAAAAGATAAGCTGTCTTCTCTGGCTCCAGTTCCCTCCCAGCCTCTTCCAGGCGCCAAGGCACTGCTCACGCCTGGTAGCATTCGTAGCTTGGAGGCATCGCCTGGTGATTGAAAACCATGCTGCTGATCAACCAGCCTGAGAACACATTTAAGGGAAGGGAAGGCAGAACGGGCGCTCTCAACATGTGGCTTCCCTTATCTCAGCTAATCATCAAGACAACCGGGGGTAGGTCCTGTTATTCCAGTAATGCAGCTAAGGACAGCGAAGCCTCGGGTTTTAAAATTTGTCCAAGGTCACACAGTTAATAAATGGCAGACAGACCCACGTCCATTGGGCTTGAAAGTCTGGGCTCATTACACCGCACATCCTGCCCGGCCCCCCAGCTCTGTGTTTTCTGGTATCGGGACAAGTAATAACGGGTCAACCACCGTCTGCTGGCCCCTCCCAGTCTTCGCTCCCGGGAGACTCATTTAAGAGAACTGCCTTCCTTTAGGAGCGGAGCTCCTGACATTTCCCGGGAAGAGTAGACCCACAACCTTCCACCAGGTCGCAGCTGGAAGGGCAGCTCCTCCGAAGGAGTTCGGAGAGGCAGAAGAATGTTGGGTAGCAAGGGGCCTGAGAAGGTAGGAGTATGTAGCCTGGAAGGAAGACAAATGTCATCACATTTCTCCAAAGACTCTTTACACAGACAATATGTAGAACATCCCAGGCATAAACAGGAAGTCAGGAATTAATTACCTTCCAATTGCATAAATGCTGGGGTTTTTGCCCAAACCCCTATAAAGAGATTGGAGCTCAAGTCTCAGAGCTCCTAAATTCAGCTTTAGCCACTGTACTGTGACCAGTCGTGCTATCCCGAAGTAGAGGTGTTATTTCCTCTAAAGAATTATCCACAGTTCCCCCCAATATCTTGGGGACTTTTGGTCAATGGAAGGAACCATCATTTCAGGGCACACAGTACTACGTGCTGCCATGCTCACTCACTTTCTCTCCCGCCCCGAAGACCCTCCCCTGCTTCCTTGGTGACCGTCACCTTGAACCCCGCTGCCTCGTCTTCCCACACACTTGGGCAGCAGTCGGGCAGGGGCTGCGGCAGCACCTATTAATCTCTTGGCCCGCCCGTCCCTTTCACAGACACCGTAAACATGATATAAGCATTTCACTGGGACAGCACTGCAGGGGGGTCTGAGGAGGGCGCAGAGGGTCGAACGATTTCCAGCATGTGAAGACATAAACACAACACCACAATCAATCGGAACAGCATCGTCTCAGCTCCGCGGTCCCCTCCTGCACAGGGCACGCTTCCTAGACAGAGGAGCCTGCTCCCCCAGGCTCGCCTGCCTCCAGCCCTTGGGGGAGTCCCACTGGCCAAGCACTCGGGGCACCATGTGCTCAAAACAGCCCCTCTAGTCACACAGAGTGAAGAAATGAGGTGACAGGCGTGCCCCTCACCAGACCTTCATAAATGTACCAAAATCCCACGTGCGCTCGCACAGATGGGTTCCTAGACAAGAATGGGTACAAACTCACATGTAAGGTAAAGCCAGTTTATTGGTCACTACACACACTGCAAGGAGACTTACTAGTCGGAGTTTCTTTACAATTTCACCTTCTCCACCTCACCAGGCAACATAGTCCACGTGTTCTCTATATAATATACTTAAGTGTAAAATATCGAGGATACTGGACACTGAAACCAAATATCCCAAAAAGGGGTGGTGAGGTGGATGAGGGGAGGAGGCTCTAATAGTGGTTGAGTCAGTCATTTATGTTTCTAAAGACAGGCACGTGGGCCAAATCGGACAAAGCAGAGAAATCCAAAGATCTGATCATCCAATTTGAAAACACACATTCTTCCTATAATCACTTCTAAGGTATTATTCTGATACTGACTTTCAGATCCGGTAATATTACTGAACCTACCAATTCATAAAAACCTCTCGCTTTCAAAAGAGGTTTTGGTTCCCTCATCAAAAGCCTGTCTCCTCATGCATCCGTTAAGCACGAGGTTTGAGTAAGGAATTAAGCCCTGCCAAAGGGAGACTGCCTCCTCATCCCATTTGGGTATGCTTAGTTCTTAATTATTAAAAGGAGGGTGACCCTACATGCTGGCTTTCCCAGGACACACCATGTTTATACCTGTTGCTGCAGCATAATTATTAATAGTGTCTACTTTGGTTTGGATAATAAACAATACAGTCACCTTAATAAACAATAACTTTGTCCTCCTGTGTGTGTGGGTGTGTGGGGTGGAGAAAAGAGTCCTAGGTAGAATAAATTGCTGTTTTGGACTCCAGACACTAGGGGGCAATATCACAAGTGAGGCAGTGAACCACTCTAGCCAAGGTGCTTCTCTCCTAGTTTTTGGATCTCCCTTTGAAGCAGTCTCTGAAAGGGTCTGGTGCGGACCTTCAGAATGTCCATATAGGACACTTCCTTCTTGGGCAGTCAATAAATATCACTTGATGATGATGATGTAGCCATTGATTTTTCGTTCCCTCTTCTCCCTCTGTTCCCCTCTCCCTCCCTCCTTCCTCAGGGCACTGGTCAATCAATCTCAGGCCATCTTGATCTACTTGGAAAGCTTAACTGCCATGAAGCTCAACCACTTGTCCTCTGGCTCCAATCTCTTAGAGAAATTAGTGCCAATGGAAGTGTCAGTATCAATTTCATAATGTTATTGGATGAAGGCAAGGCTGGGCCAAGTCCCATATTCCTGACGGGCTATCAAAGTGATGAGGATTATGGGTAAGGAGACAGCTCTGACAGCAGAGGCAATGACTCAAGATCAATTAGACTGACAAGACTATCTTTAAGCCATATCACTTACTGCCGACATGGGTACGTTCCCCGTGGAGATTTGGAACTCTGGATGCAGTTCTCCTGGTGTCTCCAGGGGGGCAGCTGGAGAGGCCGGAGGCTTGAAAAGCAGCCCATAGCCCTACACCTCTCCCCAGGGGGTCTGAACAAAGAGTTCTCATGAAAGAGGAGAATTTTGCTCTGTGATGGGAAGAATGAATATCTGTCCTCCCCTTTTCCCTTTTCCTGCCTTCTAAAGAAAATGTCAAGATAAAATGTAAGCTACGTATTTAAATTTAATTCTCTGAGTGTCAAGGGAAGGCTTGGGATTATTAAAATGGAAATCAAGATCTTGTAAAAGTCAAACCATCGTAGCAGGAGAGGAGAGCTGTCATGGACGGCAAGAGCGACAGATGGATGCCACAAAGGTCCTGAGTTCTAATCCAGATTCTTACCCCAGATTCTTACCCCAGCCTTGTGGTAAATACGACTGTGTGCAATCAGGGACCAGTCACTTTATCTCCTTGGGGCTTCCGATGCCTCGTGCAAAGTCAACCATAACCTGCTATTGCCCTGCAACACGGGGAGGAAATGAAATGCCAACAGAGCCAAGGGCAACAGAGGGATCAGAGGATTTTTTTTAACACCTGGAAAGCTGTGTAAAAATTGCTTTTCTTCTGTGCTTGATAAAAGAAGCAGAGAAACAACCTTAGAGCAGAGGATGCGGGGGATGGTGGGCCTGGGGAGAGAGCAAGGCTCGCTTCCCGCTCAGCATGCCACAGGCAGGCAGGCAGGCTGCGGCGAGGTGCGGACTTCTTCTATGGTACGCTGGGTCTACTTTAGAGCCTCTAGCTTAACAGTTTATTTCCCTGCGTCCTCATGAGTTTATGTTCCCAGGGCAACAGGTTTAATTTTGAGCCTGTGAGGTTACAGCTATTTTAAGCAGGTTTGCTTCATTGTTTTTAACTGTTGAACAATAACGTTTGTTAGTGTTCTATTAAAAACCCCGCAGTGATTCGTAATGGAATTTAACATTCGTCCTCGTTTAAAGTATCCATTTCAGGGTATGTGTGTGTTCATGGGGTTAGCGAACAGGAACACTGATACTAATTAGCTGGTCTTGACACTGACCTCAGCCGTTAGGCAAAACAAAACGCTGTATGGAAAAGATGAGTGTGTAGCAAGCCTTTGCAGAACGGCGTCCGCCACGGCCAAGAGGTGGCTGTCGACATCATCTGGAACTGCTGACTTCCCAAACACACTCAGAACACTGGCCTAATATGCAAATGTGTGAATCAGGGATTCCTCCCAAGGTGCCTGTAAATAGCAGGCTCTTTAAAGGCACGGTATTTTAAGATCATGAACCAATTGAGGGGGAAAAAAAAAAAAGGTTGGGGGAAGAGAAACTTGAAGTGTGAGAAGTTCCTGCTAATCAAAGATGGTTCGGAATCGATGATTAGGCATCTCTGTAGCTGGAGAAAGCTACAGGAAAGCCCCTGACCATAAGCAAGATGTACCAGGTGCACACATGGCACTGTCTCATGCCCACAGACCCACATGTGGTGGATCGTGGGAATAATAAACCTGCCCCATTTGTTCGTACTGCCAGTTACAGTCGGTCAACCTCAAAAATGGACCAAATGCCCATTGTGAGCAAAGTATTAACTAATAACAGTAACAGCTACCATTTGTTGAGAACCTCATATAAGCCAGGCACGGTGTTCTGTGCCTCCCACCGGCCCAGCTCACAGCCTCTTTCTCCAAGAATTCTGGTCAGAGTGCTCTGCGTACCCACACACTGGCCCGGTGGGAAGGGGTCCCTCCTTCACTGACTCGCAACCCCAGCCCAGCACACAGTACACCCGGCCCTGCAGTGTTGCACGGGTCTTAGAGGCCCTGCCTTTGCAGACCCCTCCAGAGTAGGGGCACGTTAAAGTCCTGCCCATGTCTTGCACAAGGAGCAGTACACTGACAGGCATATAATACAGTCAGTATAGATGGGTGGGTGAGTGGATGGATGGGTGATGGACGGATGAAGATGCAAAATGGCATGGCACCTCACATTTCAGTTCTGCAGTTTCTGCAAAGCACCGGTAGCTGACATTATGGTGGCAACCCCAGGGGTCCCTCCAGGATACACCTGGGCTCCATTTCCTCCAGGTCAGCAGGATACCCAGCACTGTCCCTGGCTTCTGAAAATATAGCCGTACTTACTATAGCACAGGTATTATTCTCTTCACATGCATTTTCCCCCCATTAGAATCCCAGAATCTTAAGGTAGGTCCTATTAATACTACCATTTTGCAAATGAGGAAACTGAGGCTCAGGGAAACATGCTTCCTTGCCCAAAGTCAAGCAGGTAAAAATACACAGAGCTAGGATTCCAATGCAAGGGTATCTGCCCTCAGAGGCTGCACACTTCCTGGGCTTCGCAAAGCCTCGGGCGGCAGGGGTAAGGGAGGTGGTGTGACTAGGGTGTGGTGCACCCTGCGAGCTTAGGTTCTCGGTTTGGATGCAAGTCCCAGGCCCCGCAGAAGAGCCTCGGCACCTCAGAATTCTGTAGACAAACTGCAAGCCTTTTGCCAACAGTCCTTTTCAGCCCTCCTGTCTCTCTACAGGAAAGAGATTAAAGGGGATCTGTTCCACTTAAAGAATCAGAGCGGGAGGAGCAGGCAGATGGGGACATGTGGTGTCTTAGTGACCATGTCCAACCAATGCCACTGATGAATCAGTGGCAGTTCTAGGAGAGAGAGTACGTCCCAGTTTTTGGACCAGTCTCCAGCTTACACTCTAATAATGCAATTTTATGAGAACAACCAAATAACATATTTCCTAGAAATATAAGATATATTAAACCAATGACCCTTGGACACACCATCACCATCATCAAAACTGTCATCTTCACAGAGTCTCCTTATACTGGCACAGCCCTGCCAGACCCCAGGCGCTTTCTCCGTTCTCCGGCTCATTGGCTTCCTTCTCTCAGTTGCCCTCTGACACAGATAAAGGTGGGTACACGTCCCACCCTCCCCACCTGTGACAAAACCAAGACCCAGGGCCATGCCTAAGACCGCGCGATCAACCAGCCAACCTGAGAAGCAGGGCTTCCAACTCAGCTCATGCTGAGTCCATGCAGCCGAACGCCCAGGCTGGTGTGGCAGGCGTTCAACAGGGCAGCCACAGAGTTTGTTAAATTCAAAGTCAACATTTTCCCCTCCTAGCAGCTGGGACGGGCCTTGAATTCAGGTCGCCTTGATAAGGAAGGGAGGGCGGGACGCAAAGGGGCCCACATTCTATCTCCCCACTGTCACTGAAATGAGCCAGCCAACGAGCAAGGAAAAGTGGCAGGAAGGTGCTGAATGGAGGTTAAGGCGGGGCTCGCCGTCAAACCGGAGAGAAGGCAGCAGTGCAGGGAAGACAGGGGAGCGGCAGGGCCCTGCATGTTTCCTCGAGCTCTCAGCTGAACAAATCCGTTACGATGGGGTGAGGGGGGCAGGGTGCGAGCACGGACTCTTCATATATATGTATTTTTAACGTGGAACTTCGTTCACATGGTAGAGAGTTGAAGTGTATAAAATAGAAATAGAGCAAAATGTATGTCTTTTTATAGCCAATGATGCCTACAGAGTGATAGCTCTGAGATATTAATCACAAGTAAATTTTTAGGGCATAGGTCAGAGATGAAGGTGACGGTAAAACTTCCTAATCTTTTGTTTAGGGTCCAATCTTCGTTCTACCTGCAGCCGGCAATGCTTACGCAGCTCGCCCCTGCCTCGGGGCCCTGGCTCTCCTTCGGAACAAACACGCCACTGCACCCTGACGCCGAGATCTGGACCTGGAGCTGGGAGGAAATTTGTGTCAAGGATTCAAATAACCTCACAGAAATCCCAAATACAACAGAGCAACTGCATTTTCACAAAAAATGTGCAGCTACTAGTCACTTGCTTCTTCAGAGCCTTAGCGCACTCCCAGTGGTTAGAAGCTCTAAGACTGTGCATGGCAAGGCCCCCCGGCCGCTCTCCCAGGGTCTTCCCACCACGACGTCTCAACAGGAGGCAAGGAGCCCCCTCCTCCTGACCTACAGGTTCAGGGGAGGGACGCAATCCCTTCTGGTTATCACCTTCACTTGGGTGATGACCTCTTTCCTGTGATATCGGGAGCAGACAGCAAAGTGTCCGGACCCAGGGCCGCTGAGCCCCCTGGAAAGTCCTAGAGGTGAAGGAACAGGAAGCTCCTGGTGCCATCCCGGAGGAGGCCACGTCCCTAACATTGTGGGAAGGGCACCTGGCAGACGAGCTGTCCTCCCAGCCCTGGGCCCTGTCCCGAGGGGCTGTGAGATGCTGACACAACCCGGGCTCTCTCCCCCAGCCAGTCAGGCGCGTGTCGGTGCCCGATGACAGAACAGCTCTGAGCTCCCCTGCCCTTTCTGCAGCCCACTTGAAACTGCTCCCAAGGCCTTTCTGGGAGAGGAGAGCCGACCTCTTCTGTCCTATTCTTCCTCTGCCTCTGATGTGCGGGGAGGAGGCTGCTGCCAGCGTGGGGCTGACACACACTGACACACCGAACCGCCGGCAAAGGGAGAGGAAGGGCCAGGGACGAACGGCTGAGCAGGTGCTTGGACCCCAGAAGCCACAAGGTGACAGAGCCCACTCTCCCTGGGTGAGAGCCCCCGTGCTCTCCAAGCCCATCCCTCCCCTGGCAAGCAGACGGCGAGAGCAGATGGCAGAGAGTGCAGCCCCGGCCTTGGACTCGGACGGGGTCAGACGCAGGTTTGCTGCTCTGGGCAAAGGGGGGCCCCGAGTGTCCTGACATCAGAGAGACCTTGGGTTCAAGTCCCAGCTCCCTGTGTGCTGGCTGAGTGGTCTTGGAAATTCTGGTGATTTGCCTTCTCTCTGTTTCTTCATCTATAAATGGTGATGATAAGACAGCTGAACCCACAGAGTTACGTAAGTTAATATATGAAAAGTATTTGGCAAGTATTAGGTTATTACCATAAGCATTAAGAATACTTATGATACAGAAGAACACTTTTCTTCCAAAGGTTAGTGAGAATCTCAAGTCAAACAAGGGTGGTCTGTCTTGGAGCCACAATCCTTTCCTGTGAGACTTCTGGCATCGCCACTGTCCCCCTCCCCAAAGTCTGCCCAGATCAACCGTAGCCCACAGCCCTCCACCATGGCCCAGGGCTCATCTCCAGGGAAAGCTCCTGCCAGCTAACCCAGCGGAAGGTCTCTTACAAACTGACACAACAATCTCCAACAGCCACGCCTGCCCCTACTCTCAGCAAAACCACAGGGCCAGAAAAGGGAGGTGGGGTCGCTTTCAGGAGAGCCATCAGGAGCCATGTGTCTAGATATTACGGTGCCATCACAACAGGGCACGATGATACATGGAGGGTCTAGGTGCCCCCCGCCATTCTCCTCTGCGCCAGCACAGAAATGTGGACTGCAGCTCCCCACCAACGGCAAGGACGTTCGCCCTGCGCAGCCCATAACCGCTACGCTAGGAGAGACACAGCGAGCCCACGAAAGGGGCGTGGCCCCTTCACCTCCCCGACGCACAGCCCTCCGCCTGAGGCCTGTTACAGCTCTGCTGGAAAAGATAAAACATTCCAGCGGCAACAGGTCAGGGGGCAGGAGAGGGGCCTGAGTCACTGCAAAAATTTAATGAGCGCCTGCTACCAGCAGTATAAATAAGCCCTCTGATAAATGAGAGAGCTGTTCATGTAAATGGATCCTGCCGTCCCTGTGGTGCCAGCTAATCGGTAACTCTCATAGATCAGGGGTGGCTCTGCTGGGAGACAGGAGGCCAGAATACAGAACGATTTCGTCCTTGGCGAGCCCGGACGGCACTCAGTGCGCCGTGCACGTGTCCTACGCGATTGCCGCACCGTCGCCCCTCTCGTCTATCACCTACAGACCCCGAGTCACAGACGCACGGCTGGAGCAAAGTGCACAGGGTCCCAGGCCCGCGCCCATGCTGCCCACGCGTGCCCCTTACCGCAGACCCTCACGCGCCCCGGCCTGTGTGCAGCACCAATCACGCGCAGGCACGTACGCCTGGACGAGCACCCGGGGCGCCTCCGCGGGCAGGGGTCCACGAGCAGACGCGGCAGGGGCTGGCGCCCATTTCCCAGGACCCCCGGCAGGCCTGCTGAGGCCTGCCTTTACTTTGAACTCCAGGGGAGGGAGGAGAAACACTGCCAGTCACGGGCTGAATGATGGCGCCTCCAAACAGGCTAAAGCCCTAACCCTCAGCACCTCAGAATGGGACCGTGGTTGGGCATTTAAAAAGGTCATCAAGCTAAAATGGGGTCATTAGAGTAGGCCCTGAGCCAAAGTGACCAGTGGCCTCATAAGAAAAGATTAAGACACAGACACACCCACGGGGATGACCCTGTGAAGACACAGGCACGACGTCACTGTCCTCTACACAGGGTCAGCGAGCTGCCGTGCACACGTGGACTGTGGCTGGGGAGAGGTGGAAGCAAGGAGCCCCTTTGAATGCCCCCTCAATCGTCCAAGAAAGAAAGGACGGAGGTGAACCCCGGTGCAGGAAATTATTTTTACTCGAGAATATCTGCATTCGGTCACTGATGTCATCCCCATGTTTATTATCAATATATTCCAGAATTTCAAAGTCGGTTGGTTTGTACCTGGGTATGCTTCTCTTCTCTCCCCTTTTCTTTTCTTTTCTTTTTTTAATTTAAAATGATCTTCATGGAGAGAAAAGTTATTTTTCATTTGCTCGCCCACTTCACTTTTTTCCTGTACCTTTATTAATTTTTATGTGCAAATACTTCTTTTACTATTTCAAAAGCAGAGCCCTTGTTTAGTGGCTTTCAAACCCGGCACCAGGTAATAACTTGCTTGCCAAGAAAGTCAGCATCCCTCTCCCCACCACTAATAAAAAAAAAAAAATCAATAAGTCATTAGAGATGCCTGTAATAAAGATTCAATGAATGAATGAATTTAACTTTTACCTGATAGGTTCTTACAGTAGTAAAACATCACGATCAACTTTGAATGCCTGATAATCAAATTGGGCTTCAAGAACAGAGCCCTACCTGGGCTCTCCCAGCACGGATGGTGCCCTACTTAGTCCCCAAGGGTCAAAAGGGACACAGGATGCTCATGCCTCCCTGCCCAAGATGCAGGGAGCGTCAGCCTGTGGCTGCTAGGAACTTCCCGCGTTCAATGCCCACAACAGGTCAGAACACGCTGATACTAAGTGGCCAGGAATATGGCCAGGAGTACGGCCAGGTCCGCGGGGCCGTGCCTGGTTGGAGAAGGCGGGGCCCAACGTCTCACCCCTGACAGGGCCAGAGCCCACAGGCCAGTCCTTGGCACTTCCTGCTTCTTCAGCCAGTGCCTGGCAGGGCGGCGAATGCAGGCCAGAGTGGACGTCAGGCAGGCTGGGCCGGCTCCAGGGCTTGGAGGCCGCACACCCAGAGCTACGCCTTGTGGTCGGCTGTGATGCCGTAGCATGTGGGGGAAGGATGCTGTCTTTGGAGACATTCAGAGCTGGGTTCAAGATTCGCCCCTGCTGCTTCCTCACAGTGTGACCTCGGTTTCCTGTACGGGCCTGGGATCCCTCATCAGTAAAACGAGATGAGACTAACAACACCTCCATTGAAGTGTCTTGCAAGGATAAAAGTGTTTTTGCACAAGTGTCCCGCATGGGGTAACGGTTTTGGGCATTGACTAATAGTTGCACACCCCTTATCCCATTTTTAGCTGGGAAAATGTCCTCTCAACATAAAGACTACCTTTCCCAGCACCCCCTGCAGCTAGAAATGGTCATGGGACTCCACTGTGGCCAATGGGATACAAAGAGAACTGGTGGGCGACAACAGCTTCTAGGAAAGTGCCCTTCAAAAAAAAAAGGAACAAGCCTATATTGTCTGCCATTCCTCTCTCTTCCCCCTGGAATGCTGATGTGATGGTTGGAGGCCTAGCCACCAGCTTAGCCCGTAAAGCGACGTGGTAAAGACAGCAGCGCAGCACGGCAGAAGGCCCCCGATGATTAAAGAATCAAATAGCAATCGTGGACAGCCTAGCTCCAGACTTCTTTCCCACAGGAGGGAAGTAAGTGTCCATTTTTTTAAATCCATGGTTATCTGGAGGTTTCCTACGACTCCCAGCCAAACTGATCCTGCCGCTGCGGCCACTGTCACTGCTCCCATGATTACTGTGGCTGCGGGCGGGGAGGCTTCTTTCCCTGGGCCGCTGAGGCCTGGTCCTGGGTGCCCCCTTCCATGTGCCCGCTGTCCGCTCCTCTGCCACAGGCCCGAGGCCCCCCGTGCGCCGCTAGTTCCAGGACCCCCCGCACTCAGAACTCGCCTGCCTTGGGGTGAGGTCGAATTCCTCAGAGGGGGGTCACGGCCGGCCCCACCCCTCACTAGCTGTGTGAGGCTGGCAAAGCTTACTGGACTCGGTTCATCTGTAACCCTGGATGTGACTACCACCCCTTCGTCTGCTGTGAAGATTAACTCAAGTCAAGTGTCAGGAGAGTGCCTGGTGCTCCGTAAACGTTAGTGACGACGATGAAGACGGGCCCACCTGCCCAGCCTCACCCCTCCCTTCCCTCCTGCCCACCTGTGAACGCACCACAGCCAGCCAGAGGGGCTGCTGGTTCTCTGAGAAGCCCATTCTCTCAAGTCTCCTGTCTGTACAGGTTTCCAGTCTATCGGGAAGAGGTTCTCCAGCTACTTGATTCTGTGCGTCCCCTCAGACTCAGCTCAGGTGTCACTCCTCACAGGAGGCCTTTCTGGACACCCCCACGCCCTACTGGGGGCCTCTGCTGCACCCCAGAGCCCCGGGCTGGTGGCTGCCGGGGCTCTCAGCACCCTGCCCTCCCCAGAGACTGCGCTCTCCCGGGGCGGCGGGCGTGTCCTTCACCTCTGTACCGAATGCCGGGCACTGGCCGCGGCCCTGGCAGGCCCCATTAATGGCAGCACACGCCCCCGCTCCCAGCGGAGTCCCTCTCACATGTGGCCCTGTGCAATCAGCGCGGGGCGACTGGACAGACGGACACACGAACTGCTCTTCACCGCTTCTCTTCTCTGGTCAAAAAAGTCGAGGAACCAGGAGCCAGAAGAAAGAAACTGATGAGTCGGGTGAAAAAAGGAAAAACCTCCCTTGCTTCTGTCTTTGTCACCAGAGTGCACAAACCACCGGTGCTCTCCCCCCGTCCTATAAAGAAAGATGGCCCCCTGGAACCTCAACATGGACCTTATTGGGAAACAGAGTCTTTGTAGATGTAATTAAGGCTAGAATTGAGATGAGATCATAATGGATTAGGTTGGGCTGTAAATCCAACGCCACGTGTCCTTCTAAGAGACAGAAAAGGACACAGAAATACAGAGTAGACGGCCTTGTAACGAGAGAAGCAGAGGTTGGATTTATGCTGCTCCAGGCCAAGGGAGCCGCCAGAAGCCGGAAGAGGCCAGGAAGGGTTCTCCCTGAGAGCCTTCCGTGGAAACATGGCCCTGCCAACACCTCATTTTGGACTTCTGGCCTGCAGGACTCTCGGAGAACAAACTTTGGTTGTGTTAAGCCACCAAATTTGTGGTGATTTTTACAGCAGCCCTAGGAAACGGATACAGGCACCTAGGGACGGGCCAACTGATTGCACTGACAGTCCGTCAAGGCCACACGCTTCCACAGTCCAGCTGTAAACTGCCCATCTACAACCTCTACATCCTCTCTTTTAGATCCCTGCCTTTCTTTTTTCCCCGCAAATATCGAAAAAGACACAGGCAGTGTCTCAGGTAACACTCCCATGGCCTGAGGGGCTGGTTCTGTCGTTATCCTTGCTCCACAGAGGAGAAACTAAGCCTTATAGAGGTTGAGCCGTCCGCTCCATGACACACAGCCAGGCTCCTGCCCAGGTCGGTCTGGCTTCCATGCTGGCCGCCACCGTACTGCCATTCCCTCATCTCCCACTCCACTGCAGTGGAGCTCAGCGTCGAGATCAAGAAAGCCAGAGCCCTGACCAGTGTGGCTCAGTTGGTTGGGCATGGTCCTGCAAACCGAGGGCTCACCGGTTCGATTCCTAGTCAGGGTGCAAGCCTGGGTTGCGGGTTCCGTCCCCGGTTGGGGCACGTTCAATGTTTCTCTCTCACATCGATGTTTTTCTCCCTCTCTTTTCCCCTCCCTTCTCCTCTCTCCAAAAATAAATAAATAAAATCTAAAAACAAAAAAAAGAAAGAAAGAAAAGCTGGAGATGACAGAACTTTGGAGCCTAGAAGAAGAGCCAAAACTTAGTTCAAAATAGGTTTCTGGGGTTTCTGCAGCTGAGTCCCAGGTCCCATCCCCAATTCTGCGTAACTTCTTCACATTTGGACTCAACGGTCCCCTCAGCCCCGCCCACAGCCATGGCCACATGGCTTCCCAAGGGCTGAGAGGGAGGATCACAGACAAGGATGGTGCCTTTTAGACTGAGGGCTCCTAAAGTGCCAGGGCCTCATCTTGTTTTTCTTTGTCTCTCCAATGCGTGGCACAGGCACTGGCACATAAGTTATGCTCGATAAAGGTTTTTGTATTGAATCAGAGGCTATGGAAACCAGGCAAGTGCAACATAACTAGTAAAATGCTACGGCTCAACAGTGTCCACAAACTGTGCAGACTCGGGCTCCATGGCTGCACTTCCTCAACCCAGGACAGAAAGAAGGTGGAGATCATCTTAGCCTCTCACCACCGACAGGCTAGGTGGCCGGCCTAGCACGGGAGCCTGGTCTCCCCAGTCTGATCCCCCTCCTTTGTCTACCGGGTCATCGTCCTGCCCGCCCGTCTGACCATTCTGTCGCCAGGGGCAAAGATCTTGGGTCGTCACAGCGTCTGGCTCTCCAGCAGAAATCATTCTCTCTAGTCCTGTTTCCACTTCAGAGGACTTTAAAATTGAAGTCAAAAGTAAGCAAGGTAAAATTGTGAGAAACCCATATGGTCCCTGTCCCCAAGTCAGGTGGTTTGAGGCTCTGCCCAGTGACCAGATGGCTGCTCATTCTCTGGGACACCGTCCTGGCTGCCGTGGGGGGACGGGTGCTCCAGACGGCCAGGACTGGGAAGATACCCCAGAATATCACTGGAGCAGAACCTACACCCCTACCAGATGCCATCTGGACATCTGTCCCCTCAATTTTTAGTCTCATGAATCCTCTGGGGACAAGTCCAGCTAGAGACTTGATGAGCCAAATCCCTACTGGGAAAGTTCCCCTCGGAACTGTTTCCCTCGGAACTGTTCCCCTCCTTACGTACACAAGCCTCTCTTGCCTACCCACGGGGCAGGGACTTTAGCCCAACAGCGGTGCATGGCCCACAGTCTCCGCTGGAGCCCACCCCAGGCAGCTCTGGGCTGGTCGAGTCTCTCCACTGCGTCCCTCGCCCACCCCTGACCCAGCCCCATGAGTCACGCCACCATGATTCTCTTCCAGCGGACGGAGGGGCCCTGACTCCAAGGGGGAGCGGCTCCGCCCAAACGGCCTGCTGCCAGGGCCACAGCTCCACAAGTGCATCTGGGCAGCGACGCCCAAGGCAACACTGCAGCCGAATCGCGCACCGAAGGCACAACCCTCGACGTGAAGCGAACCACCGCCTGGGCCTTGCCCCGCGGCAGGCGCGGGAACACAGTTTGGCCTTCGGACTCTACCACTGTGACATCAGACTCCTTGAAGGTAAAGCCCCTAAGCCAATGAGAACAAGGCAAGATAATCGGTGGGCCTCTGGGGCGTGCACGGGAGACAGGCAGGTAGCTGGCGAGGGAAGAAAAGGTCTCTGCAAGGGCAGCGAGCAGTTCCCGCTTTCACCTGGAAAAGGGGAGCGGGCTGTAAAGACAGGGTCCCTGTCTGGGATAAAAAGCCCCAACCTAATGACGGCAGACCCCTCCCATTTCAGTTCCTCCAAGAGGCGGGTCAGGGGCCATACACAGATGCACACACTGTGCCACCTTCCTGCACGGCAGCCCCCACCTGCCCACCTGTATGCCCCCAAATAGAAAATCCTACGGTCAGGAATACTTGTTCACCAAAACTGCAAAGTCTGGAGGAACAGGGAGGGAGAAGCAGAGACCAAGCTGGAGAGAAGGGCATGTGACTGGCTGCCTGTGCCAGGTCCACCCGGCTTTCCATCATCTTCCCGGGTTGCCGGGCAGAGCTCTGGCCGATCCGTATCTACTGGCAACAGAGCTGCAATCGCGGGAACCAGGAACAGTGGTGCCCTGGGACGGGCTTTTCTGGGCGGTTAAGACAAGGAGCTATGGCCTCCTGACACAGGTCCCCTGCTGGGTGGGGTGCTTGGCACTCCCCTCCATGTCCGCAAGGAAGAACCCGGCAAGGAGAGGTCCCAAAGAGGAGTAAGGACTCAGTGGAGCCTTAGAAAGGGCCAGATCCTCACCCGCCTTCCCAGCCAGCCCCCTTCTTCCCAGGCTCCACGCGGCCTTCCACACCCCCAGGTCGGCTTCGACAGCCCACCCTGTGAGCTGCCCCGAGTCTCCCTGCATCGCCTGCCTGCATCGCCAGCCCTCCTCGGACGGCCCTCGATCAACCCCACTCCCTCACTCTACCCAGCATGCCACATGCTTCTGGAAGCCTGCGGTCCACCTGTGTAGCTCAGACCTTCTCGTGGGTCAACTCCATGGAACGTGCAGGACCGAAGGGCTCGGTCCCCTCCGTTCAGCATGGTCCCTCCGAGCTGTAGGCTCCCACGCACTGTTTCTGCCTCACTTCCTCTGTGTCAGTCCACCACCCCTGGTCTGTATGTGCACCCACAGGGCCTCCCACTGGCAGAGCCCCTATGATGGCCATCTATGGTGCCCATGTATTTATCGTTAATATCTATTTAGACAGAGTATCTGCCATCCCTCCTGGATCTAGTTTCATACCTCTCTCTGTCTATAGTATTTATCTCTACTTTAACATAACTGTCTCTTTTTTTTTTTAACCCTCAAACTGGGACAGTTCCCAGGGGGGACAGGCTTTGCCTGCAGTTAACAGCACGATGTGATTCTACACGTGCTCAGCAGCTAAAGTGGTGGTGGGCCGGAGCCGCAGCGCTGGCTCAGCAGGAAGGCGTGGACTGGGAAAGCCAAGAGGGCACGAGGGTGCAGGAGGGGGTGCAGGCTCACTAGGGGCCCTCTCTGGGGGGTCTCCTATGAGGAGGGCCAAAGGGAAAGAAGAGGGCAAAAGTGGACGACTCTCCAGGCACATTGTGGGTTCGAATCGCAACTCTACCTCTTAGTTAAGCTCTTGGCCTATTTTTTCTTCTATGAAATGAGAATCCTGTTAAGTCCCTAACTCAGAGGATTGGGGTTCAAGACTGAGTGTGATATACATGAAAAGCCCTTGACAGAGGGACTGACGGAGAGTAAGCGCTCATTAATGAAAACTGCTGCCCTCATCATTATTGTTGTTATTCTCATTATGCTGCAATACCTTATTTGGTAGTTTTTACGAGAGTCGACAGCTGGCAGTCTGAGACTATCTTAGGATGGACATTTATTGATATTTACATTCCTAGCTCAGGAACAGAATGGAAACCCAACAAATCTTTAACGAATGAACAGACCTACGTAGACCCTCTGTTTAAGTGACACAGGAGGGAAGGTGAGGACGCAGAGCGGCAGTGAGGTTCGGATGGGAGATGCTGCGGGGGCCGGCTGCTGGGGCCGGCACCAGGCAGTTTCCAACTCAATGAAGTCTGCGAGGTGGCTCACAGGGAGTCAAAGAGCAGAGCTACGGGGCTTAAAAAGGATGCGCAGGCCAGGGACGGCGATTGAACCAAAGCCCTGCCAGGAAGCAGCGAGGGTCCTGTTGGGGCCGAAGGCCGGCTCCGCTGTGGACCCATCAACATGAGTCCATGGCTCTCCTGACCAGCAGCTCAGGGCTGGGGAAAAAAAACCACACAGCAAGGATCGTGACGGGCACGTGATGGAGGAGAGGTGTGTTCCATGGCTAACGATGGGGCTGGTCTGGATAAGGAAGCAGATGAAGCCAAGAGGACCCGGGGGCCACAGGAAGCCAACACTGAATGTCCTAGGCAGGGCAGAAAGGGAGGTTGCCACGAGAAGGGAGAGGAAGAGAAAAGTCTAGATCTTAGAGAAATTCTAGGCCATAGAGAAAGCCAAGGAGCAGCCTTGCTTGCGGCTCCTTGGCTGAAATGGAGTGGAAGTGAAGGTCACTGATGAGAAAGCTGTCAATGACACAGGGCAGAGGAGGAGGGTCAAGGGTCACCAGCACTGCATCAGACCTCGGAGTCAGGCCCGCTCTCAGGATCTACAGCAGAGGAGCGAGATGTCAGAACACCCTCGCAGAAAGACATCCGTCACAACGACCTCTGAACCACTTCTGCCAGCCTTCCCAATCCGCGGTGACATGACAGTGGGAGGCACTGTCAGGGTAGGGCTACTGGAGCTCACGGTCGGTCACCTTGAAGATCTGGGATCACCGACGCCAAGTCCTCGGGAGGCTACAGTCTTCATGACTCACGTCCACCTCGGCCCGAGTTTCTCCAGAGGGGAAACGATGAAAGGTGCTAACCAAACCCACCGGCCCTGGCCAAGGGCTGGGCGGCTGGCCAACATCTGGCATTCCCATGCTCGCTCAGCGATGTCGGAGAGCGAGGCCTGGAGGGCTCCCGGGTGCAGGCAGGGGCAGAGAGTAATGCCGGGGGACTCAGAACAGGAGCGAGAAGCAGGATGCTGCCACTCAGCACCCAGGGATGCCCAGGCCCATGTTAACAGGGCTGGCAGACAGATGGGGCCACGACATGGAGGAAGCTGGCACAGAACACGCGAGCTTTTGCTTCCAAACTGCCAGCTGCTAGCTACGGCTTTCCATCTGCTGTGGAGTCTCATCTTCTCCTTCAGCGTTTCACTGTTTACATGGTACATGTCCAAACACATTTGCTGACCACACCGAGGGAGGCTGGCTTAGTGAAAAGGCCAGGGGCCTCCGCCTCCAAACTGTCCAGAAAAGCAAGGTGTCTCCTCTCTGGCAGATACCCAGGAAGGCAGAATTCACAGGTCACTGTGCAGAGTCTAGAGAGGTCTCAGAAACATCCGGGATGCCACGGCAAGAGCCACCGACCCATCTTGCAGCCTTTTGTGCCCTGCTCCCTTCTTCCCTCCCCCTGTCATCCTTAGTGCCGCCACGAGATGCAGGACCATGGGCGAGAAAAATTAAGACCCTGCAGCAAATTCAACAGAAACAGGCTGCCACGGGCTACCCTGTTCCAGAAAGGAGCCTGAAGGAGTGGGAGGCTAGTACCTTTCCAGGCTAGTACCAGCAGTGCGAAGTCCCCATTGCCCTCGGCCGACCAGCCCTGGGCAGCTTCCCCGGAACTGCCTGCGCTCGGTCTGCCGTAGGCTGCACAAGTCCGCCCCTTCCCCTTCGGTCTCTAGCCTTTTGAGCCCAAAAGGAGGGTGAGCAGGGGTACGTTGCCCGGAGAGAGGGGCACTGAGGTGTCTTTGGGCTCTGTCAGGCTAGGACAGACAGGGTCATCGCAGGGGATCCGGATACGGTGAGAGGGACAGAGAAACATGACAAAGGGGCGTAGAGCAAGAGCTGGAGCCCTTCTCCCTGCACGTAGAGAAGGTCATGTCTAGAGCACTCCTTAAGGTCCAACGGCCAAAAATTGGCCCTAAGCCTTTCCTCCTGAGATTCTTTGCTGTTTCTAATCTAACTTCCATTGCTGTACCCACTTCCCCTCCCTCCCCTCCTGATCAGCAGAGCCCACCCCGCCCTGCCCCTGTGGCCCCCGGCGCAGTGAAGTGCCCGCCCGCCCACCGGGGCACACAGTGTCTGCCTGAGTCCTGCAGGGCTGCCGGGGAGCACGAGCCTCGGCCTGAGGCCACGGAAGCACATCTCTCCTTGTCCTGAACTTGTCCGGTCAGCACGTGGCCCTCTGAGCAACCAGGGGCCTGAGGACCGCCTTCGGCAGCACCCAAGAAGGAAAGCTCCCGCTAAGAGCCACAGAGAGAGAAAAGGGGGACCAGAGGAGGAGGAGGAGGAAGATTCCCAACTCTCCAGCAGAAAAACAGATAAATCAAGGGTATTAGGGAATGAATAAAAGATACAGAAAGAGACACCAGCCCGGCCTGCCGTGATTTTTCCTCTTGCTGCTGCAATGATCTGATTAGGGTTGAGGCCTTCCACATTCTTCACGTCCTAGCTCATCGTCGCCGAGTCTCAACGGCCTCCGGGACGATTGACGGTGGTCACGCAGGGGGCAGCTCCAGTGAAGCCCAGGGCCCAGTGAGCTGGGGATGGCAGAGGCCTCTCTGCACCTGGGCCCCAGGCCTCCCCACGCCCCAGCGAGGGAGGTGAGGAGTGGGTGCTGCTCTCCCCCGGCTGGTTCTGCAGGGAGCCCGCCTGCCACTGTGCCTGAGAACCTGATGCAGGTGCAATGGGGGGAGCCACACTGCCCACTGCTTAGAAGAGTCCAGCATGTCCCTTCTGCTTAGTGTCTCGTCCAGTGTCCAGCCCAGCTGGTCAAGGCCAGAAGGTCAGAGAGGGGTGTTGGTGAGCGGGAGCCAGGGCGCAGAGGGCGCGCCCTCGCCTTTGCACATTCAGATCGGGGCTTCCCACGCAGCTGAGACGAGGCAAGGGACAGGTGTCAATCACGCACCTACCATCACTTTGGCACCATGCTGTCTGATATGAGGAATATTCTCACCTAATCTGAACAGAAAGCCTATGAGTTAAGACGTCACTCTTCCCACTTTACAGCCAGAAAAGCGGGAGCTGGGGGAGACTGCACAGCACACTCCAAGTCTCATACCTGGGAAGCACTGACACAATTGAAGAGGGACTTCTGGAGAAAGCAGATTGGCCAGTTGTGCTAACAGAGCATCAGGCTGTGCTAGAAGCAGGTATCGGCAGAGCTCTTGCCCCTATAGGTCCCCTACCCCTAGCCCTGCCCCCAGCTCCCGAGCCCTGCTTCCGCGCCTCAGGTCCTGACAGTTCCTACCGGCAGAGCAGCTCAGTCCGTGATGAGCCCTGGTTCTCATGGACCCCAGGGCTCACCCACACTCCCCTGGGGGTGCTCGGGGGTCCCCAGAGGGAGGAGACATGTCCCAGACCAGCTGCGGCTTTCACTTCCTCAGGATCCATTACAACGCAGGACACTGCAAGGCAGCTGGCAATTTACTGGGCGGGGGACGGGGGTGCGGTTGGGGGGCTCCACTCTCCCAGGTCTTGCATCAGGCTGAAATCGCCCTTTACTTTCTGTAGCTGGTTTCCATTTTCTTTCCTCCCTTCTTTTTAAACTGCGTTTAGTTGCATTTAAGCCAGGAAGCCAGAAGCTGCAGGTCATCTGGAAACAGGTATGGCTTACTCCGCCGGTAACACACGGAACGCACAATCTGATGGGTGCACAGTCTGGGGGGTGTGGGGAGTGGTAGCGGCAGGGCAGGGGTGGGGTGGGCATTTGGGAGCTGAGAGATTTGGCAGCATGGCTGCAGGGGTGGGGTGGGCTGAGGAGGCTGCCAGGCTGGGAGCGGAGAGGGGAGGGGAGGCAACGATGGTGAGGGGCGGGCAGGGGTGGGGGACAGCGGCGGAAGCCATTGATGAGTACATCCAGAGCTAAGAACGCTCTGTTTCCGGGCAGCCTCAGTGCAGCCCCATCAGGACAGCTCCCGTTCAGAGAAGAAATCAAGCGTTTATTAAGTACCTACTCTTAATTTATTCAACCCTCACAACAGCCTTAGCCCTGATTTCCATTTGAAAGATGGGAAAACTGTCCCCTTCCCCGGTGATATTTATTCCTGAACAACTAGGATTCGATAGCAGAAAGACGTGTGGCCTCAGATAAATTCACCAAAGGGACATCAGTCCGTAGACGAAACACCCCAGGGCTCAGGAGCCCCTCTGTTTCCTGTGCACGCGTGGACGGAGGCCGCCTCTGGGGAACACCAGCCCCGTGTCAGGCCCCACGGAGCGTGCCTGCCGCACACCACGGGCTGGGCTCTCACGACAGCCCACCCTCCCATTTTACATCAGAAGAAACAGAGGTTCCGAGAAAAGAAGTGTTTTCTCCAAGTCACACTGCACAACCCACTCTTCCCAAGTGGCCTCTGGTCCCACTGTCCATCAGAACCTCGGTCCAAAATGGTAGCCACTTGCCACATGTGATTATTGGGCCCTTGAAATGTACCTGGTGCTACTCGGAAGCTGGTTTTAAATTTTTACTTGATTTTAATTTATTTAAATAGCCCCCTCTGGCTAGTGGCCACTGCACTGGAGAGAGTGCACCTGGCGCAGCAGCGGGTCTCCGAGTTCAGGCTGCTCCCTGCCCCTGGACGACTCAAGCTCTCGGACGCCTGCAGCAGGGATCCTAGCACAGCTCCCAGTCTCGGGGCAGAGCAGCCACCCCCCTTCACCCCGATCACCCCACCAGCGTTCTCGTGCTGGTGACTGGTAATGTCGATGGCCATGCATGGCCCAGCTTTCCTGTGGCTTTGACAAAGCAAATCTCTTTCCTCTTCCTACCGTCACAACAGACAGATTCATCGTGGCACAGAGGTTTCCCAGGACCAGAGTTGGCCAGTCCTGGTCAGAAATTAATGCTAGTCCTTGAACGGTAGTGTGGCCTTGAGGAAGCGACTCTCAGAACCTGTTTCCCCATCTGTGTTACCTTTGATGGTTAACAGAAAGAAATGAATCCGATGCAGGATGTAAGGCACCTCTGACGCTTCCAGACACCCTCCCCCCTCAGCCCATATTCCACTAAACGCCACACTCACGTTGCTGCCTCAGAAAATATTTCTCCCAACTCCTGTCCGAGTTAGCGACCAGAACCCATGGCAATTTATGGTCACCTGCAGCCAAGCACCCCTTCGGGGACCCAAGTCAGCTGGGTCTCCCGGTGTCGGGCTGGGCCATGCCGGCTCCCTCGTGCGAGGCCTGGCCCTCAGTCCACCTGAGGAGCTGCTCCGCCGTCCGCAGGATCAACAACTCTCCTCACACAGCGCTGGCTCCTGTCCAGCCGAGCAAGTCCATGGCTAGAGCGTCTCAAATCAAATTAATTTTGCCTTCCTCGGTATGACTGTCAATAAAACGTTATTCAGTCACTGGATGTTTAAATTACCAAATGTCAAGCACTGTCACCTTCCATTAGCAGTTTAATGATCCTGAGAGAAAGAGCCCTGAGTGGACCCCAGGAGAATCCTGAGCCTCTCTCTGTCCCCCGCGAGGACTCCACCAGAACCGCCTCGTTCCTTCTTAAAAGTCCACAAAGGGAGAAAGTCTCTCAGTCTCTCGAAGAGCACCCACGCACCCCACAGCTCCTCTCCAGCAGAAATCGCTCTTGCTTCAATCTCACGCTAGTTACTGGCAAGAACAGTCACTGTCGGCTCACAGGCAGTAAAGCAGGCGGACTCTGCGCGCCCTGTCGGGGGTCCTATGAGCATCGCAGCCTTGCCCGTGGACCACGCGCCCTTGGGCAAAGTATTCAGCTTCCCTGGGCCTCAGTGTGCTCAACTGCAAATAAGGGGTCATCACGCTTATTCCGTGCCCCACGGCATGCGCCTGGCACACACTCAGCACTCAGTGTACATTAGAGACTGTTTTGTTGGTGGCGGTGCCGCTATTTTCCCATAAGCAGCATCAGCGAGCAGACACGCTGGGACTTCTCCACAGAGCCCTCTCCTGACTCCGCACTAGATCCCCCCGTGTTCCCTAATGCTCCAGACGCACCTGCCCGCCTTCCTTCACTCACCCCCGGTTCTGCGGATTCAGTTACTGTTTACTGACTGCCCACCGTATGCCAAAAACTGCCCTGAGGCCGGACATGCATGAAGAAAACGGGCAGGTTCTTTTCCTCAGGAAGCTTACGGAAGAAGAGCTGGATATTTAACAAGCAAGCAGGCACACCACATACACACACAGCATCTGAGGTTGAGACAAATGCAATGATGGATGAGGACAAAGCACCCTCAGAAGAAATCACAGTGGGGACCCGACCTAGTCCAGTGAGTCAGGGCATCACAGGACTTTACATTCTTTGGGGGATAAAACTGCATTTCTCCTGGTGGACTTTGAGTTCCTGGAAGGCAGGCAAGGAACCTACCCCCAAGATCTGGCACAGCTCCCAGTTAGGACTGAACGCACACTAAGGGTTGGCTGAATTAATAAAGGAAGGGGACAGTTAAATGAATACAAACATGTTGTACACTTTCAGTTTCTGGCTTGGCTTCTGGTCCCTAACTCTCACACCTGTCTCTGTTTGCTAGGTTTTGGCCGCCTTTTTTCCTGCTTCTCGGCATCATCTTGGCCACACCCCATGGTTATGTCTCCAGTCACAGTCTGCATGCCTTGAAACTGCCTCCTGCCATGCTTTCTTCTCAAAAGCCCTCACGCAGCCAGCATTCCCCACTCTGTCCTCCCAGCTCTGCCCTCTCCACACTCGCCTTCACCTCAGGCCTGTCTCCATTACTTCCAAGGGGAGTTTAAAAATGGAAAGGCACCTGCCACCAAAACCCCTGAGAAACCTGACACCTTGGAGAGGCAAGTGTCTTCTCTGGGAAGGCGGGTTACGCCTGAGTCACTGACTGGACTTCAAGGCCTCTGCTGGGGGTGGGACAGACGATGGCTTTATGTCCCCCGGTAAGCTGGGCACGGTGGGGGCACTCGGCAAACCCTAAGGGACACAGGGATGAGGGGGCAACTAGGAAGAGTAAAATACCTCCCTCTACAAAAACCTCCCTCCTTCACACGAAGCAGGGAGGGGCCCCACGTGCAGCTGGTGTGTCACCACACTCTGGAACCAGAGCCGTGGCTGGACCATGACACGAGGTCAAGGACCTTTACCCCACTGGTGAAGAGCAGGTAGGCCTCCTTCCCAGACACGTCACTTAGGAACACTGGCATGGACAGCCACGCAGCGCAGCCGGCAGAGGAGGGGCCAGGCGGGAAAGGGGGAAGACAGAGCCTGGCCGGAATCTCGGCGCATGCCCTGGTGGGGCTCCGCGGGTCGCCCGGGCTACGGGGAGCCAGCCAGCAGTTCCCGCGGCTTAAAGAAAGGCAGCAAGGAGAGCACAGAGAGGAAGCAGGTTCGGAAGCTGGACGGAGCTGGGCCCTGCAATGTGGCAATGTCACGACCTTGAGCAGGTGGGATCGTTAACATCTCTGAGCCTCAGCTATGCCATCCTAGCACGGGGCCCAGGGACCGTTGTGAAAACTGACATCTCTGCTCCCTTGTAGGTTCTGGGTGTGGAGCTGTAGCAACACAGACAAGTTCCTGCTCTCAGGGAGCTTCCATTCCAACTGTCAAAGAGGAAATGTATAAATACCTTACATGGAAAGCCCTGATTAGGACAACAATGACAACACAAAGCAGGGTCAGAGACGGTCTACGCGGTCCTGTTACCTCAGAACAGAGACCTCAACAAGTGGGGACGCCCAGGGCAGCCACAGTCCAGGTGGGGGACGCAGGCCCCAAGAGGAGACATTCTCCATGTGTGCCTTAGGGACAGCGGGGAGCCCAGGGCAGCCCGCGAACAAGCAAGGGGGGAAGGGGCAGAGGCTGAGGCTGGAACAAGTAAGTTCCCCCTCGGGCTCTCTGCCACGTGAGACAGGACACCGGTGGGTCTGGAGGATGGGGAGAGATAGGTACTGTGTTCCAGAAGGACCCTTCTGGCTGCTGGGTAGAGAATATAGGGCGGGGAGCAGATGGGCAGCGGGAGCACAGGTGACCGCCCTCGTGGGGCAAGAAGTGAGGGTGGGGGAGCCAGTGGAGGGGCTGAGAACAGGTAAGACCCCCGATGCAGTTTGAAGGCAGAACCAAGAGGACCGGGACTGGGTGCGCAGTGAGCCACCGGGGAGGCTCCAGGGCCCGAACGCGGGCTGGGCCCGCACCTGGCACAGAGCAGGCATGCGACACACGTCAGAGCCTGTCTCCCGCCCAGCCCCACCTGGCAGCAGCCATCATGCTAAAGGAGGGGGCACCCAGACCTCCTGGTTCCAGAAGCTCAGGGAAAAGGGGGCACAGAGAACCCGTGTCACCAACAAATCCTGTCCCCACGAGCTCTCTGCTCACAGCTCACAGAGGAGTGCAGACACGAGAGTACAGCCAACCGACAGAGAGCTGTTTGGGGGCAAGGAAAGCTCTGCTACCTTCGAAGGGCTTAACTTTGTATTTAATAACAGGGGTAACACACATTTAATGGGCATTTTAGTGGGCCCCCAAATTCCACTTATTGAACTGACAGAAGTCTGTGCAAAAATTTAAGGAAAGGACATTCATCAAAGTATTATTAGTAATGGAAAATTGGAAACAAAATAAAATTCAAAGAATTAAGGATGCATTAAATCCCTAATTTGAAATTGGCAAAAGAAATGCACAAAGAAGAAAATAAATTTCACCCATAATCTCCATACCTAGAAATAAATATAATTAAATTGTCGGCATATGTCTTTCCCATTTTTTCCTATGCATCTTATACGAATTTTTCGCTATTGATATAAAATCGGGATCATATTGAATATACTGACTTATAATCTGACTTTTTCTATTGAGCAAATATTATAAATATTTTCATGCCATTAAATATTGTTCTGCGACATAGTTTAATGGTTTCATGGTGTTTCATTACTTGAATGAACCATGATTTATTTAACAGATTCCGTATTGTTGGACATTTCAGTCACTTCCAATTTTCCATCATTAAAACTAATGCTTCAGTACACAACCTGGTACATGAACTTTGTGAACATCTATGATTATTTCCTTAAGGTAAGAGAAATACCAAGACATGGAATTGCTAAGTCAAAGAAAATATCCATTTTCAAGGTTTTTTGAAAATTACCATTAAACAGCCCTCCAGAAAAGTTGTACCAATTTATGCACACCCCCGGAGCAGAGAGCGAGAGCCTCCATTTCTCCACATTTAAACCATTGTGTGTTATTATTTTTGCCAATTTAATAGGAAAGAACAGAATCTTGTAACTGATTTAATTAGTGTTTCTTTGATCCCTACTTAAGCTGAACAAATTTCCATATGTTTATTAGCCATTTCACTTTTTTTTTAATTCTGAGAATTTCTTCTTCCTGCCTTTTGTTTATCTTTTTCATGCTGATTTTTGAGAGTTTATTAGATCCAAAGGCAATTTACAAGGAAAAGTTCCTCCAAAAGCCACCATGAGCCCCAGGACCAAACATCACTTACGCAAAGTCCCACCAGGTTTGGCTGAACCCCAGCAAGACTTGGTTCTTCCAACCTTGGGGCCAAAGCGCCCCAAACTGGTGAAGAGGGGTGCTGGAAACCAGAGTCAAAACAGAAGCCAGCCCCAGCCTGGTGTGCCTCAGAGGTGGGAAGCACGTGTTCGAGGACCCAAGAATGGCACTGGTGGCGTAATGTGGCAGAGATCTGACATCTCCATTGGAAAGGAGAGAAAGTGTGCACAGACAACACTGTGGGCACTGATGGCACAACCTTTCAAGGTAAAGACCAAAATGACTTATGTCTCAAGAATAAAAGCGTCTGTTGGTGGCCACTTGAGCCTCTGAGAGTCGCTGTGCTTGATTTCCCTGCCTGAGCACTAAACTGAAAAGGCTGGGATGAATTAATTGGGAGGGGAATTTTTAAGCAGGGCTGTTCATAGTTCACTTCTAGCCCTGATTGGCAGAGGGCAGCTGCTTGGGTTGGAAAGAAAAGTGGTTTCCAAAAGAAAACTGAAATCTCCCTCATGCACAAGTGTGTCTGGCCTGGCAGAGTTTCAGGCCTGCACATACGGACCCTAGAAACGAGACACAAAGCCTCCGGGTCTGGATCCAATGACGGGTGCGCAGGCTCAGGGGGGCAGAGGAGGGTCGGCTGAAGTGAGGTGGGAGGTGTCACACCTGCTGGACAACCAGGAAGCAGCCCAACGTGCCCCGTGCTCCCATCAGGGCCCTGACATGCAGCAAGCTGCTGCCACACTCTGTCCAGGTCACATTCCTCAATCCCACCGAACGGCTGCGTTTCCCAACCAGGGCCCAGGCATGCTAGCCCGACAAGGCGACTGCCCTCTCTTCCCAACCTTCCAACTTCCTGTGACACATGCAGCCCCTTTCTGGAAGCCTGGCAGCGGCTCCCGGACACTCCATCCTCTCACACAGCTCCCACACACCAAGTCCCTCTGCATCTGAAGGGACGGGGTGCCCAGGGCTGTGAAGGCTGCGCCTCCCTCTCCTCAGAGCCCCCAGAGTCCTCTGCGTATCAAGATGTGAAGACAGGGGTTTGGGTGACCCCTCCATACGTGGTGGCAAGAAGTCCCTGTGGCACACCTGTGCCGCCATACTGCAACCCCCTCGAGGCCCACCAGGCCCCCCCCACCGCCCCACTCTGGCTTTACCTTCGGGGTCGGGCTGCGGCTACCCAGCCAGAACCCACTCAGCTGCCCTCAGCCCCACCGTGGCCCCTTCGCGGCTAGCGCCCTGCTTTGAGGAGGAAACAGTGACTGCGCTTTACCAGGCTGACCCTTCCTGTGCCTTGCTCTGCGGGCTCTGCTCTCGCGCTGCGCCGGCCACCTCCACGCCCCGGGTCTCGGTCGCTGCCCTGCCGCCTGACAGCGGCGCCCCGCTCCGAGGGGAAGGAGGTGACGATGACTCCTCGGCTCCTTCATTAACAGAGCACGCCACTGAGAGGGTAAGACGCGCTGCTCTTACGTGTACAGCTCAGGAAAACCTCGCACGGGCGTCCACCTGGGTGATCGCCCGCCAAGCCAAAGTGCACTCAAGCGAACTCTCTCGTGCCTCCCCCCAATCATTACCAGAAGGGACCACTGTTCGACTTCCATCAGCACTGATTAGTTTTGTGTATTTCTGAACCTCATTTAAAAGGAATCACATAGCATGTTCTTTTCTGGGTCTGGCTTCTTTCACTCAACATAACGTCCATGAGATGTTTATTAACTGTACCGCTGGCACTAAGGGCCAAAGAATTTAGAGATTTCTGCTACTCTAGAACACTGCTGGTGTCCCGAGGGGACCTATGAGTCCCACTCGGCAGGGGACGCGGAGCAGGAAGGGCAGAGGGGGCAGTGGGTTACTCTCTGGTGCACCTGGCGGAGGGGGGCGCCTTCTTTACCTGTTCTGCACGGGGGGCTTGACTATAGGGTTCTAAGACAGAACAACACCAACACAGTTAAAAGAGCTGCTCAGGGTTTCTCCAAATACACTGTTTCTCTGCTCCTTAGTCCGAAATGGAGGAGGTTAGATAAAAACACCAAGGCCAACACACTTTGGGACGCCTGGATGATTCCAGGTTAAAAAAAGAGAGAGAGAGAGAAAGCTGATCTGTCCTCTCCTCCCTCAGGTGTCCTTATCCCCATCACGAGACCAGAGGACTCTGCAGCCCCCACTCCCTTCTGACAGCAAGGAAGGTGTCCGAGAGGCCCAAGCCAGGAGAGGCCGACCCCACCACACACCCGCCCCAGGACACTGAGGGTGGTGTTTCTAACAGCCACCTCCGAACAACCACAGATACTCGTGTTGTTGCGGAGATGGGGCCAGACAGGCCCGGCAGCGAGGGACCGTTCAGAGTCAAGGAGGGGGCAGTGGCACCTCCCACCATCGACGTGGCTCATGTCAGCTTCTCTCCCGTCTGTGGGTCCAGGGTCTTTGCAGGAGTCAGACATTGGCCCGTTCCCCTGTTTGGAGGCACATGGGAGATGAGTGGAGGACAATTCAATTAAGAACAAAAGGACGACAGGCCTGAGGAGCAAAAAGGACCAACTGAAGACTTTCCAGTAACTGCCTTGGCCTGAAGCTGCACCCTTGGGGAGGAGGGCGGTGGGGAGGGGCTGGGCAGGGCTTCCGCTGCCCCTCCACAGCCTGACTCTGCCCTGGACCCCGGCAGAGACAGACACACATCCCGACAAACACTCTTCCCCTAATTCTGAAGCCCCTGTGGATTGCAAGGCAAATTTGATCCATATGTCTCTGATTCATTTATACTTAACTCATCAACATGTTGTTTTGTAAGAGTCATTTCGCGTCCAAGGGCCTTGTTCTAAAAAAGTTCTTAAAACCCTGTTTTTTGGTCTTTGAAACAGGAAGTTGTATTGTGCCAAGAGAACAAGGACTTGAACCCTGAGGGGTTCAAACAGGGTTCAAAGTTCCTGCTTCCCCAGAGGTCCCAACCAACTAGAAGGTGTCCCACTGCCCCCTCAGGCCCCTGCACCCAAGCCGAGGGCCAGAGAGCCCGGCAGCGGCCAACTCGGGCCAGGAGAATCCCGGAGGAGGAAGCAGGGCGGGGCAGTTTCGGAGCCAAACCGTCGTGTTCACAGCCAGGGCCGCGCTCCCAGAGCCCGTCGAGGCCTGCAGGCTGCGGGGGGGAGAGGAAGCAGGCCAGGCGTTCCGTTCTGCTCCGTTAGAAGGAGCATCTCTACTCAAAACAGAAACCCTACAAGCAGGTTCCTCTGGAAATGACCCAGGGCCCCTGGTCTGAGCTCAGTCGTGGGCTTTGGCAAGGTCTCTGGAATGACAGTGAGCTCAGAAGGTCCAGACCAGATGGACGGGAGGACAACACGCTGCTGCAGCTTGCCCATCCTCCCAGCTCTGTCATCTTGCGGCATCCTTTCTGCAGAGCACATCCACAAAGACGCCTCTCTGCCCTCTGGTCTAGCGGAGCCAAAGGTTATCAAGGTGTCAGTAAATGAGAAGGTTGATTGCCTTAAACCTCAGCAAAGGCTTCACATGCTAGCAGAGATCCCAAGAAGGGAATGCTGGGGACCACCGCGAGCTCTGGTGAGCTTATGGCCAGCCACATCCTGTCCTCAATAAGAGGGCTGTGGCACCGATAGCTCACGAGAGCCCCAACGTGGGGGTGCAGAAGACAAGATGGTCACCATCACATAACACAGAGGGGACGTCAGTGCAGCAAAGGCGCTATGGCTTCTTCTCTTCCTGCTCTGAGAAACAGGCCTGCAGGGAAGCATCCCTGAGGTGAGGATGGGGCTTTCGGAGGCAGGAACACCATCACCAGGACCGGGGGGCACAGCACACTGTGGCGGTTTGGATTATTAACATTCACTTCCCCACCCCTGCCTGCCCCACTGACTCTGGGCATGGCTGGGTTACTTGCTCGGGAAAGTGATGGTGACAGGTTCACGTGGAGGCTTTAAGTGGTCCAGCACGGGCCTGCTCAACCTCTTGCACTTCTGTCCTCTGCCCTGAGAAGAAAGCGTTCTGCCCCTTCAGCGGGGCCCTGAAGGAGACGTGTCAGGTGGAATAGGACCTCGCCCACAGCCTGGAGCAAGAGCCAGCTAGGCTGGGCGGGAATAAGACAAATCCCAGGCGACCCACAGGCACGAGAACAAGGAACAAACACTTCTTGGACTCGGCCGAGTTCAGGGCTGTTTGTTACCCGACATGACGCGGCAGCAGCTGACTAAGACACGTGGTTATGACCTCTAATAACCTGACTGTGAAAAAGCAGCTGGGTCAGCTCTGCCTTCTACATAGGACCTGCCCTGGTCCAATCTCATGCTGTAAAACCAGTCTCCCTGGCAGTAAGGTCCCCTGTGTACTGCAGTCCATTACTTCACTCTGCAACTGATCGAAAGCTGTGTCGGTCACTAGGAATACAGAGATTAATCAGGACATTACCATGGCCTTAAGGGTCTTAGAGGTTATGTGACAGACAGTCACATAAACACAGGTCAGTACAATGGGGCACGGATAATGACAATGACAAAACAAGCCTGAGATCTTGAAGTTTTCCCAAGTAAGAGGTCTCCCTCACCGGGACACGGGGCAAAGTGCAAGAGCGGGACAAAGGCAATCCGGGAAGGCTGCACAGACGGGACTGGCGTCTGAGCCCTGAGTCCCAAGACACAAGCAAGGCTGTGCCCGGGGAGCGCTCTGCCAGCCAAGCACACTTCTCCAAACTTCTGCGGCAGCTACCTGGTTTCACCTCCACAGGTATGGCCACAACTGCTTCCACTATTTGTTCATGTGTTCAAAGCACTTCTCTTGAGCACCTACTAAGTGCCAGTCCTGCACTTGAAAGGTGGTCAGTCTGAGCTGAGATGGGCTGCAATTGTAAAGCCACACCAATTTCAAAGACTTAGTATAAAATTTAAAAAAAAAAAGGTTTAAAACATCTCATTAATTTTAAAAACGTGATGAAATGACAATATTTTGGATGTATGGGGTTAAATAAAATACATTATTAGAATCAATTTCACCTGTGTCTTTTTATTTATTTATTTTTTTAATATGGCTACTATAAAACTTAAAAGCACACAGTGGCTCTCAGCATATTTCATTTAGACGGTGCCGTGCTAGACTGTAGGGTCAAATCTGGCCACGCCTGAGAATTGCCTAGGGACCTCTTAAAAATTCTAAAGTCTAGGCTGCCCCACAGACCGATTAAATCTGAAGGCCAGGAGTGGTGCCCAGGCATCGGTACTTTTTCAGCTTGCCAAGGAGCTCCGGTGTGAGGCCGGTTCAGGAACCGCTGTTCTAGCAAGGTGCAAGAGAAGCAGCACAGCCTGCCTATCGCCTCAAGGGGAGACGACATGGCCACTATTTGTCTGTCGCCATGGTGAGTGCAAACAGGCTGGGTCCACAAGGGCAGGGGGCTGGCCTGTCCCCAGGCTGCCCACACGGGTGGTGCTACAAGTGAGAGGGAAGAAGACACAGCTCTCCTCCTGCCTGGGGCAACCGAACACTGGTCGCCCCAGCCCCTCCCCATGCATGTGTCCCAGGGGCTGCCCTCTGCCGGCCTCGGACGTCAAGAGAGTGGCTTTTCAGAGGGCCAGGCCTAAGCCAGGGGCCGTGGCCTCCTTCCTCACAGCTGAGCAGACCTAGCTCAACACTTCATTAGGTCACAGAGAGGGTTCTAGCAATGAACACACGAACACACACATACACACCCCTTAAAGTCATTCTGCCCACACAGTTCATCTGAATATTAACTGAGCATGGTGTGAAAATAATAGAACAATTAAAAGGGCACAGCAAGTTCCCCAGAGGCCCACTGTGCACCTGCGGAGCCATGAAAGGCGCTGGGTGTGGAAGTGAGAGTTGACATAAATCTGTGGCTCTCACGGTTACTGAGCCGAGAAGTGGGAGGTGGCAGCTCCACAGGGACTCGCGCAGCAAGGCCTCCCCCAAGGGGCGCCCAGTGAGTGCCTAGGTTGGGGAAGGGGTCCCGGGGACCCCTCATCTTCCTTGCATTTTGTCCCCACAAAGTCCCTCTTGCTAGAGACACCATCTGGAAATAAGTTTCTGCTGTCACTCGAGAATTCTGGTCCTTGGCCATGGAAAGCACCAGGACAAGTGTGGGAGCAGGAAGAAGCAAGTTCCGGGTGCAGCTGTGAAAATGCCGTGGACAGTGCTGAGTCTCCCCTCCGGAGACTAGTGGGACCAGAGGAGGGAAACCGGAAGGAGGCCACATCCAGGGACAGATGGGGCCTTCTCAGAGGGGACACCCAGCAGCGGCATCCTCGGAGCCCAGGGGCACAAGACAGGCAAGAAATGTTCACAACCCCCATCACAGCGACAGTCTCCCAGATCTGCACAACATCAGGACGTCTTACTGTGCGCTGTGAATCTGTCCAGACCACCGCATGCAAGTCAGACCTCAATACATCTCTTTAAAAAAAATCATCAGTGCTGAGCTGTGAGAGTCTGGAAAAGTCACGAAGCTTTTTGTGCCTCGGTTTCCCCAAGTGTAAGGTTAGTATCATAAAAGTGCCAGCCTCAGAGCATTGCTGTGAAGAAAGGCAGCAAAGCACTTAATAATAATGATTAGTGTCACCACATAAGAATAATTGGAGCAATAACACGAGTCAATGACTTAAGAGGCATGACAGGTTTCCGCTCGTCCCACAGGGGCCCTGCCGCCCGCCCTAAGACGACGTGCTGTGACCCTTCCACGGAGGCCCCAGGACGGGAAACATGGAGCCTGGCAGTAGTAATAATACAGTATCAACAGTAACAACGTGGTAGCAGGAGTAAGACTCAGAGCAGGCAGTAGCAGCAACGTAAGTGGGCAAAAATAGGGTTACAGGTGTAACACAAATATATAACAAAATAACTAATAAATAATAAAATCAAAATAAACTGTTCCGCAGACTCACAAGTGTAAGCCTACTTTTGCCAACCCCTGTAATGCCCAGTGTTAGTATATACAACACATGCCCCAGCATGCGTAACCTATTACCACAAGAGTATAAAGGACGGTCAGGAAAGTAAGGGACTAGCGATAACAGTGACAGTTGCTGTTGAAGCTAGAGCAGCATGAAAGCTGCCAGGCCCAGGGTGGGCTGTGGAATGACGGGCAGCCCAGGTGAGCTCGTATTCCTCGTTCGAGGAGGTAGCAGACGTGGCTTCTGTCTGCGAACGCCCCGTGGTAGAGCTGGTGACAAACGCAGGTATGACCCAGGGCTCAGGCCTGGCTCCCCCACTTCCTAGCTGTGTGGCCCAGGCAGGGGGCCTCGCTTCCCTCATCTCCCGTCTCCAGGCATGAAATGCAGCCGGATCTACTGCTGCCTCCTAGGGTTGCTCCGAGTGTCCCATGGGAATATCTGCATCCTGGGCTGAGCTCGGGTCCCCATGGAGTTGACTAGGGAAGGTGGCTAGTTTGGGGTGCTCAGCCATCACCATCAGCAACGCCAGCAAAGCTGAGGCCACCTGGCCTATGGCTGTGGGCTGCGTGACATCTCAGCTGTCCTTAGTGTCCTGCGACAGAAGGATGGTTCTGGAAACCAACATTCAAATCCCACTCTACCACTTCCTGGCTACACATCTGGAGGCCAGCTACTCAGCCTTCCTGAGCTCAGCTCCATTACCTGAAAAATAATTTAATAACCAAGAGCCTTAAAAATTCTTATTATTTAACCCAACCACTCCATTTCTAAAAACGTAGCCCAGGGAAGGAACCAGAGATGCACACACAGGTTTACGCACGACGCCCATCAGCACATTTTTGAAATAGTGAATAACTGGGAATAATCTAAATATCTAACATACAAGATTAATTACACTGTGATGCATCCAAATGACATAATATTGTTCAACCATTAAAAAACACGTTGCCAAAGACTATTTAAACACACGGGGGGGACAGCGCCCGTCTGCGGGCCCTGAGCAGGGGAAGGCTCGACACAGGAACGAAAATGGCCTGCATGTCTGCCTGGGAGAAAGCCGCCCCTCCAGCCCTCCTCCTGAGGCCAGGCAGTTCCGTCCACCCCCTGCTCCCAGAGCCCAGAGGGAGTGAGTCTGAATGTCCTTTCCGTGAATAACTTGGTGCGGTCGGGGAGTGGGGTGGGGACACGCAAAGATGAAAAAGAAGACACAACCCTACCAGGGGGAGCCACAGGCCCCCGGGGAAACAGCCAGACAGGCAGCCACCACCGCACGCTGAGGCCCCCAGAGAGAGACGGGGATGTGGGAACCTGCGCAGGGGGCTCGGAAAGCACAGCGGAGACCGTGGCGGCGCACACGCACCGAGGGGCGTGGACGCAAGGTCTCAGGGGAGTGCCCGCCCCGACGCCTGCTCTGTTCACTCCTGGAGCATCCTGGTTCCCTGCTCATTGGCCCTAAATCAAAGAAACTCAGTGAATAGCTAGTCACGGTTAGTGTTTTTAGTCACTTGATTCGCAATATTTTTGTTGAAGAATATTGACTTCACCTTTCCAAAAATAATTATTCAGAGCTAAGAGAACAGAATTATTTCTGGTTCGCTGGTTCGCTTATGGGAAGAAGGGCGACACTGCCTGTGACACAGCAGTGATAACTGGTGAGAAAAAACCTATTACTTATCACTCCTTTATTTCACGTTCCACTGTTTAAAAATATTATTTTCATGCTTTTGTGATAATATTCTACATGACAACATCAAAGAGCACCTTTCATCATCCAGCTGGGTGTGTCTTTTCAATGTTTTTATTAACTAGAAAATAATGAGAATATAAGATTAATAAAACTATGTAAAGTATAAAGAACTTTGATACAATGGACGCCTGGCTCCCCCACCTACTTTAGGCAGAGCACGGTGTAAGTGCCTCGGACGTCCCCGGGGGCCCGGCCTGACCGCGTCTCTCCCCCTCTCTAGAAAGCAGCGCTCCCCTGAAGTTTGCGTTTATTATTCCGCTGTTTTTTTTCAAGTTTGCCCTCATGTTTGCATCCTTAATACCGTGTTGCAAGTTTTTGCGCTTTATATTAATTTAATTCTACTAAAATTTACTTTTTTTAAACTTAAATATTACTTTTTGACATTTAAATCATTGTATATGTCTGAAATTAATTCACTATCACCCAAGTGTAGCATCTCATTGTGTAAACAGAAAAACATTTCTTTTCTGCCACTGTTTCTATTCATAAATAAATATGAATTGCCACACCAAAAAAAAAGACCTGGGGAATGTTAGGGACATGCTATTAAGACGAAAAAACCAGTGGTTTACAACAAAAGCTGGGTCACCGTTAACCTTTGGGCACCTGGGAGGAATTCAAGAAGGGCGTTCCCTCGTCTCTGCCTCCTTCCCCAGCCCTTGGGCAGGACACAGCCTGCACCCCTGGTCATGTCCTCCGCACACCCACCGCCCTGGGGGCTGCGTGCGTGCGAGGTGGTGCTCTCAGGGCATTGGACCAAGATTCTCAACCCTTAAAAAAAAAAAATCAGCCAACCCCCACCCAAGGAGAGCGGCCGAATTCTAAATTCAGTCTCTGCGCCTCCTCTGTGATCTGTGACCCAGAGAAAAACCACAGGCCTGCTTTCTGCTGCAGTGCTGGCCATGGGAGGCTGTAAGGGAGGGAGGCCACGGTAAGGTGGGAGCAGGTTTCACAACCTGCAGCTCATCCTGATCAAGGAAAGGGCCAGAAGTCTTGCTGAATGGATGCCTCATGGGACTTCGGAAAGACCAGCAGGCCTCCTGGGAACCAGGACAGACGAGTGGTGTCTTAAAGCTGGGGAAGGAATCAGCAGGGATGGCAAATGCACGCCAGCCCTAACCGACTGGTAGCAGATAACGAATGCACACGCTGCGAAGGGTTCGGTGCCCGAGGCTGGGCCTCGAGTGCCGGGACCAGTGAGTGATATCTGACAAGAGCAGGAGGGTGGAACCCGTATTTGTGAACTGGCGGGACAGGGTAAGGGCTTCCTGGTCATGGCCCTTGGACTCTTTTTATCTCCGTGGTTCACCTGCTGAGTAATTGTCCCCACAGTTAGGAGCAATTCCCAGTGTGCACACTGAAACTCGACCCCTTTCTGTCCTACGCAAGAGAACAATCAGAATGCGAGTTAGTAAAAGCACCGTGAGTCTGACCCAACTTGCTTTAAAAAAGTAAATCTTTTGCAAAAGGCGGCATTTGAATATTGCTAACGAATTACGAGCCCCTTGTCTCGGTCCTATGGTGCCCCCCTGCCCTGCTCACACAGATGCAGGGCCCAGGCCCAGCCAGAAGCGCCTTCCCAACAGGCGGTCTCCCTCCCCGGGCAACCAGCAGCGTGTCAGGTGAAACACGGCAGTGTCGGCTTTTCAGGGCAGGGCCACGGTGCTGTCACCAAAGCCTCTTTTGCTTTTTAAAAAAGAAAAAAAATTTGTTGTGAAATGATTATAGACGCACTATAAGTTGCAAAAACGATAGATAAAGAAGAGGCCCCATGACCCATCACCCAGCTCCCTCCAGTGGTAAGACCCCGAATCGCTGTAGCGCGTTACTAAACCCAGGAAACGGACCGGCACAGTCTTGCTTAGATTGCACCACAAAGCCCAGTCCCCTTTCACAGGGCTCACTGTTCCATTTTTGGCTGCCCGGCATTCACTCTCTAATAGCAACCTGACTTCCTGTTGGGGAATCATCTTTCTTCTACTGTGTGTAGCCGAAGAGGGGAACCTTCCAAAAAGAAGCTACAGTGACCTTTCTCCCCACCTGATCTTACTCCAAGTCTCCATTTCTGCATCAAAAGGGAAGAAGGGGGGCAACGGCCATTTTTCTCTAATTCTACCATCATGTTGATCTAATAGTAAGTTCATATGGACAGGGAATAAGAAACCAGAAATTGGAAGTGGGGTGGCCCACGCACCTGGTGACAGTCCATAGCCCAGGGAGCCTGCAGGAGCAGTGGGAACTCTCCAGGCCAGAGGAGGCGTCTGTGTGCCCTCCACTCAGTGGGGAGGCCGGACCTCTACCCCGGGGCTGTGGCCTACCTGCTAGATCCCTTCAGTTCCATCCTGGCCACACGGCCTGGAACCTTCGGCCTCGGACAACAGGGCGTCACCACAGCCACGGGCCTCCTGCACAGGGGACAAGAGCGGCTCCTCCTGTCAGGCTCGTGCCCCGGGCGCCCGCAGCGCATGCTCCGCTCCACGCGCTTCCTACCGCTCCCCGGAACAGAGAGCCGCACAGAGGTCGCTTCCACACGGGTCACTTTTCCAAGACTGGAGAAATAGCTATTTTGCCTAATTCATATAAACAGACTTAGGAAATCAAACAAAATGAAAAGAGAGAAGAATCTCTCTCAAAAAGGGGGGAAGAAAAATCCCCAGTGGGGAAGAAACACCCTACGGAAGCTGATGTTTGCCTGGTAGAAGTGCTGCACAAGGTCCCTTCCAGCTCAGGTACGAGCAGGTCGGAGCTCTCACACGAAAGCTATTTCTCAGCCTCCTTCTGAAATGACCCCACTGTCTCTAATGGAGATGAGCGGCACTTCCTTAGGGCAGCCCGTCTCCCCCACTGCAGTCTGAGACCGTGTCTTCACGACGTCTGCTCACTCGTGCCTTCTGGAACAGTCTTGCATGAGGATGAGGACTGCAGCTGCAGGCTCCTCACTTGTCATCGGCACAGTGTTTTGACTCTGGGTGGGCTGCCCTTGACAGTCTCACGCGGGGGCCCCCGCCCAGCTATCGGCACCGAAGTTCAGTTGCTTTGCGCTGTGTTTACGTGCGTGTCTCTGCTCATTTCCCAGCTGACTGCCCTCTCCCGGCCCTTCTCACAGTCTGAGCCCCACCTCTCGGCGCCGGCTCATCCTTCCCACACCCAGTTCTGTGCAGAGAGCTCAAGGAAACTGGGATGTGGGGGCAGCAAGGACACGCATTCCTAAGTAGCTTGCTGGCACTGGCAGGGAAACAGGAGAACGCATCCACCTGCAAAGGTCAAGAGGCCAGGACCAAGGGGTCACTTCTCTCCTCCCCCGCCCCTTCATGTTGAGAACACAGAGCTAAGCCCTGCTCTGCTTCTGCACACTGGGCAGCCACTGAGTCTGGTGGAACTCGGCAAGGTCCCACTCTCCTTGTTGGCTAGCCTGAAGTCCTCCAGGCCTCACATTCTCTGTGGCCTGCCGTCTCAACCAAGGGAAGGCTGTGCGGGGCTCCAATGACTACAACTCCGTTCATCTGCCCAGTGACCAGGAAGGACGGTCATAATAATTCAAACTGAACTGCACTTAGAGCACACACACCCCAGTGAGGAAGCAGGCACGGTCACTGTCACAGCTCCCAGTGGACTCGTGACAGGGCCAAGTCCAAGCACCCGCTGGCGCCAGGAGCGTTGGCCTGACTGTCCATGCTTCATGCCTCAGAAATGTCCACATAGAATGAGGATGGCATTTAGGGGGGACCACTGACAGAGCCACCACCACCTCGGAGGTACAGAGTGCCGGGCCTGGGAGAGGCCTCGGCAATGAGGCGGCCATACCAGGCGGCTCAGAGGATCAGAGAGGGCAGGTGACTGCCCCAGGTCACACAACCATTCATACCAGGGGCTGGGGGAGAGCTGGCACCTCCTTAGGGCTCGTCTGATGACCTTTCCCCAGCCCTGACATGTGCTAACTCTTGGTCTGAATTTTCCTTTCTGTAAAATGAGAGTAGGGCTGTGTCTTTTCCTGGTGCTTCATACAGAGGTTGAGTAAAAACAACTTTATAACGTACTTTAAATTCATCAAAAGGAAGGGATGTCATGAGTGGAAACACAAACACATGGCGGTCTGGTCTTTCTGCCTCCTAGGAGATCCCTAAGAACACGCTGGTGGCCACTTTCTGGGCACCAGCCACGTAGGATTCACTGCCTTGACTGTTTCTTATATATACATAATCTCAGCGAATGCTTTCGAAACCCGATCCAGTGAGCACTGTTCATCACAATTACAAAAAAGGGCAACTGAGGCTCAGAGAGTCTAAGTGGCTTGCCCGAGACACAAAGAAGTGTCAGGTCGAGGCTCCAGTTCCGGCCGCAGCCCAGAGGTTGGGCCCACAGTCACTGCGTCCGAGGCCCGTCTCCTTCGCCGGCACGTGCTGGTGTGAGTGTACACATGTGGTGAGGACTCTGCTGGTGGGTTCGCACCTTCCATTTGAGTCCATCGCAGCGTCCACATTGTTTCTGCTCACGGAGGGGCTGTGTCCCTCAAGGCCTTTTGAAACGGCCTACAGCGGGTGATCCGTAATTGCCGACTGATGCGGCGGCTGCCGCCACAGCCAACAAAAACAGGTTCGCTTGGCTTCTGCCCAGCCTCCCGCCCCGATGCTTCCGGAACAAAGCCAGGCTGGAAACACGCACAGTGGGAAACACGCACAAGGGGCCGAGCCGCTGGGCAGGGCCGGCCCGGGCCTTTCTCACATTCATTCACTTTTTATGAATGCGCCTTTGCCCCTCTGCGATGGACCCTCTGGGCAAACGAGTTAACTTCTGAATCAACCAAATGAAATGGTATAATACACAAGCAACATGAAAAGATGCAAGTAAGAAAAAAAATAAGTTTGCACAGTAATGGTAAAGCTGAAGAGATGGGTGTAGTGAATGAGACAGAGAAATGTTTAAGAAATATTAAATGAAAAAAATCCACGTGACTGGGACCCCAGTTTCAAGAGCTGTTGTTCATCCAGAAGGGCTCCAGAGACAACAGCAGCTGCCCACCCACACCAGGACTGTGTCTACAAGCCTCCCGGGCTCCCTAGGAAAGCCAGGCACATGTCACAACCTGTCCAGAAAGCCATCCTTGGTCTCCCTGGCCCAACCATGGCCCGCCCCAGGTCTGCCATAGTCACAGAGACGGGAGCCAAAGTCCTCCCACAGGGGACATGTCTAATAAGGAAGGATAGGTAAAGCCTGCCCATGTGCAAAGCCTCCCGCAGGAAATGAAAATATCACGTAATCTCGGACCCGATCTCACCAAATCCAGAGCAGTGCCATTACTAAGACCTTGCTGGCACTGGGAGAGACAAGGCTGGAAGCGGTCAGAACCCAGGGATGCAACAGCCCAGCCGAGCAAAGGGCGGTGAGCAACTGGAGCGCGTCCCAAAGGCGGACCAGCGAAGCGCCCCTCTGCAGGGAGTACGTGACATCCTAGAAAATGCCAGTGAGCAAGCAGGGGCAGGCGCGAGGGGCAGGTCGTCACGGCATCCGGAGAACCTGAAAGCCGCCCATACACAGGCATCCCAGCTGGTGGGCACAGGTGTGGCTGGCAGACCGACGGGCTCTGCCTCGCGTGGAGCCAGCGAGAAACGCAGCACCCTGGGCCCGTAGAGAGAGAAGGCGCATTTTGACAAGACTCCCTGGGGCTGTTCGTGCACGGGCAAGTGTGAGCAGCCCTGACCCGAACAGCCTCCCTCTGACCCACCCGAATGGTCAGGCCACAATGGCTCCTCCCTCTTCCCCAGCCCAGTAGAGTATGTGAGAATTCATGGCAATAAAAAGCAAAACAGCAACAACGCTCCCATCTCTGGTCAGCGGAGGCTCCTCCCCTCGCCCCCAGAGCCTTCGCAAGGCCTCTGGGCCTCTCCGTCCGCTAGGCCAGCAGCACGAGCGCCTGCGTGTGGAGGAACAGGCGGCAGACGCCTGGCGAGGGCCCCAGTGAGCAGCCAGCGAGCTGGGTCATTAGGCATCACAGGCGGGCAGGTGTGGCAGCCAGCCCCGCACGGAGGGTGGGGAAAGCCGGGGCGCTCAGCCGCCCCGGGGAAGGAGTGTGCCCTACGGGGAAGAGAGGGGCCCAAATGGGAGGAGAGAGTGGCCTGGCCTGGCCCGTCTCTCCGTCCTTCACTGGTAGGCCAGCTGATGCTCGGCATTAAGCAAGTCACCCACCCTTCCTGACGCTCCCATAAGACATGCCCGCGTTGCAGGTTCAGTCCCTACTGATGTTTCTCTCCCTCCCTTTCTCCTTTCCTGGCCCCTCTCTAAAAACAAATAAATGAAGTCTTTTTTAAAAAAGAGAGAAACAGACAATAATTTGTGGATCACGCATTTATGGTGAAAATCAGAGAACATGCACACAAACGGCCAAGCACAGTGCCTGACAGACACCGCGGCCCAATCGACGACACTCTCCCCGCCAGGCCTTCCTCCCTCCTGTCTCCTCAGCCCACAGGGACTGTGCTCTGTCACAGAGAGGCAGGGGGGCCACAAACTTGGCTGCCCACTGAAATCACCTGGGCAGCTTTAGAAGCTACTGATATCTGGACCCCGATCACTGAGATTCTCTCATTGTTCAGTGGAGCGGCCCAGACACTGCAATTTTTTTGAAGGAAAAGAAAAAAAAAAGTAACCAAGGCTGCAAACCACAGCTATAATGGGACCTGTGTTTTACTCGCAGCTTGTCTGAATGGAGCAAAAGTCCTAATTACTCCTCCACTCGCCACATTCATTGAGTGATTACTACATGGCCGGGGACTAAGCTAATTGCTTTATATACATAATTTCATTTAATTCTCATAAAACCTTGCCTAGTAAGGATTATCCTCCTCATTTGTCAGCCGAGGAAACAGAAGCCCAGAATAGTTAATGCGTCACGTAAGTGCCGCCGCTTCCAAGCAGCAGAACCGGACTGGACCCCAGGCCTGTCGGGCTCTAAGCTGCACCAGGAGCAGGGCTAGGGAAGAGGTCTCAGTGGTGTGGATGCAAGAAGAAGCCACACGAGGTACCCCCCGATTCCACACAAGGCGGTGGGCAAAGGAAGAGACACGAGGGGGAAGGAGGGCCAGACAAGCCCGGCGTGAGCTTAGGGAAAGGCAGCTGGGTGGGAGGAGGGAAGAGAAGAGCTGTTAGCTGGGGGAGAACGTTACCACCTCTGTCTTCCAGGCACCAAAAGAAACTCTCCCAGGTCACATGCCTCCCCCATCACCATGGTAACACAACTGGGGGTGCTGGTGGTCAGGGAAGGAGCTCCAGGCCCCAGTTCTCTGAGTGCAAAGCCCAAGGTGGCCAGAAGACACCCACGCACCCTCTGTCTTGGGCGGCCCGCTGACACGAACTACGCTGGTGAGCGAGCCCAGCACGGCCGTGTGCCGGTCAAGGCAGGCATTCACCAGGTACTCTTTCCATGCCGGGCAAGGTGCCGGGGTGGGAAGGGGCATGACACCACGAAGGTCAGTCCCGGGACACCCCCCGCTCTGGGCGGCGGGGCAGGCCCACGCAGGGGAGCACAGACTGAGCTGAGGAAGGCCCGGGAACTCATGAAACTGTGCGGGGGCCCTTTGGGGCAGTCAGGCACGGGCGCTGGGGTCGTGGGCAGCATCACACACGGCAGAGGCGGCCCCGCGGCAGGAGTGGAATCTTGTCGCACGGTGAGGCAGGGTGCGCAGGGCAGACCTCGCTGGGCCCGGGCTGTCAGGTCAGGGGTATTGGAGTACTGACACATCTCCCGAGGGCATGGGGACGCCAGGAGTGTCTGGGCACAGAGCAGGAGACAGCCAATTTCCAGTGCAAAGCTGTGACCGACGCTCGGCAGTGCAGAAACACCCCGAAAGGGCCAGGGCCCGGGGGACACAGGGGGTCTCGTGGGAGAGCCCTGGCGAGAAGGAAGGGCTGGGGGTGGCCAGAGATGGAGAGGGGCAGCTTCAGAAGCTACTCTGAAGGTGACAGGGACAGGACTGGGGCTGTGCTGGACCAGGCAGGGTTGAAGAGGGGACTGGAGAAGAAGAGGCCCTCTTTAGTTCAAATGGAGGACTAAAGTCTCTGACTTCCGGGCTGTTCACTGAGACACCAACGATGGGATGGGGTATTGTCCCCGAGCACGGTGTGGGGCGCGCTGGGTGACGCGTGTGCAGAAACAGCTGCTTCTCGCCTGTCTCAGCCCCTCTGCACCTGACCCAAGCCCTCCCAAGGGAGGCGGTACAAGCCACAGCCTCAGGAGGAATCTGGAAACGGAGCCTCTGCCAGGGTGCGCTGTGCCAGTTCTGGGCCTTGTGTCCTCGGAGAGGTAGCGGGAGAGGCAGCGAGGGGTGGGGGTGCGGATTAAAGGGGCAGGACCGGGCCACAGCAGGCCCCATTAACCTGCAGCCCTGCGTCCTCCGGAGGCTGCGTAAGCGGCTTATTAACTGATAAGGGGAAGGAGCCATGGCTGGCTGGGGAGTCTGCCACTGGTTTGTGAGCCAGGCAGGCGGCTCTCGGGGCTGGAAGGAAGTAAAGGACCTCCTGCTGCAGGCTTCTACAGCTCCCGGGATGGGGGCCCTGGAGCCCCTGCCCTCCTGACGTGGACATGCACAATTACAGATAGGATCGCGCAGCTTCGGGGTCAGACAGACCTGGCGACGCTACCAAGGTTCTTGGAGTCCCTGTTAGCTCGTCCGTGAAAACGGGATGGCAATAGCGTATCGACCTCTGAGGGCTGCTGGTGGCTAGAATAATAGCACCAATGATACGATCTGCTGCTCTTCAGTGGAGCAGTTCCTAGGTGCGGAGCCCCAGGGGATGGCTTCTGTTTCCTGCGCGTGATCTCAGGTAATCCCGAGGGTATGCCAAGCTTCCAAGATATCATGCGGAGAGCCAGTATCTCAAGGCAAACCAGACCCCTCTCTAAACCAAACTGCTGGGGGATGGTGGGGGGAGGGGGGGTCACTGGCCCTGAGAGTGAAAAAGCTGGGGACAGACTGTCCGGAAGATTGTCCTCCTTCCCCTGGAAGCTCTGGGCCTGGAGCAGGTGGCGGACACACCTGGTTGCTGAGCCGCAGCCGGTGACGGGCGCCGGCAGCACAGCCATCTCCGGGACACTGCGCAGCTCATCCCCGTGAAGGACACGCAGCCTTAGGGCCAGTGGCGTGACAGGGCCCAGGCCTGGGGTTTGCGGTGGCTGGCCGGTGGGCTGCTGTCTTCAGTACATGGCTTTTCTCCCCGGTCCAAGTTCTGTTTCCTGATCAGCAATCGTTTGGATCTCTGTTTTGCTGCCTGTGGTTTCGAGGGCCACTCTTTGCACATCCTAATGCCTCCACAGAGCTCACATAACGGAGAACGCGCTGCAGGGAGACAGGGCTCTGGCCCCGCAGTCGTGAGGAAGTTCTTCACTAGCCAACACCCATGGTCATTCCTCCCGCGGGCAAGTGTAAGCCCCCAGGATGCACAGAAGATGCGGAGACACAAAAGATAAAAAGGAGGCGGGTGGTGCAGGAGGGGCATTGCTGCGGCTCAACCAGTGCCGGGTGAAGGGCACTGGGAGAAAGTTGAGGCCGGCGGCACCCGCCCTCTTTCCCCAGCCAGATTTCCATCCTGGGGCCACAATCCAGCAGGGCGTCTGGATAAGGGAGGATGTGTGTCACCAGGACATTTGATGAATAATAAAACACGGAAGTGTGTGAATTTTTCAAGAGTAAAAATTAGCATAGATCTGATTTTATTTCTGGTTTAAAAAACCCCTTTCGCTGCCTCATATTCTGATATATTTTTCTTAGGTGTGAAACCACCGCGAGGGCCAGCACGCATGCAAATGCCTGGTCACACCCACAGAGTGTACAGGGCCTGTGACTGTCACACGTAGCAAGGCACAAAAGGCTTAGCACTTCTCAACTGAGGTATCCAAGGGCTTCTAATCCTGTGGGAACTGGGTGCAACAACATAGATCAGTGGTATGATGTTTCACTGCCAGAATCAAAACGGATCAGAGTGGCAGTCACTTTGCCCGAAGAGCCAAGCACACTGGCCATCGTTGGCCCTAGTGAACGAACGGGACGCAGGGGTCTGCCAGAAACAGCCAGCTAGCAGGTGGCTACAGAGGGAAGCACTTAGTACGAGACAAAACCCAGGGATCTCCCTTCAAACAGAAGAGTCGGTGCCAGAGATCAGCAGGTGCCCCGGTGCCTGAGAGAGAGGAATGGAGCAGTCCAGCCTTAACATGACCGATGGGGACAGTGTGGGGACTTCTAGGACTGGTCACTGCACGGCTGCAAAGCTCCCACAAAGACAGGGCAGCAAAGGCACCCCAGAAATACACACGCTGTCTCCCAGACTTCTCCTCAAAGGCCTGGTCACCACGCTCCAGGACCCAGTCACCCCACAGGCCGTGGCTCTGCCTGCAGCCAGAACCCTGAGGTCCAAAGTGGAGGAGGGACGCAGGAGGCGCCGGGCCTCTGTCAATCTGCATCCTGCCTGTGGACTGGCCACACACCTCACCTATGTAACCTGGACTTGAACAAATGCTGGCCTCCTTCGGGTTGGAGGCTCTGCCAAGGAGCCTGAAAAGAAGTTAACGGCGTTTGTTAGAGGAATGCAAGGCCCTGAGGATAACATGGGATCTGAATCCAGGGATCTCTCTCAGAAGTGAGCTCAGGGAGCACCTTCCACCAGGAGCCCCAAACACAGGTTCCCTACTAGGGCCAGAGGTGCCTTCTTCCTTTCGAACCTCCATTCAGAGGAGGAGAGGGAAAAAGAAGTCAAAAAAGAAAAACAAGCAAAAAGGAAGGACGGACTTACTGCAGGACGCCAGGAAACCCAAGTCCTTCACCCGGTTTCCCCTCTGCCGTGCCCTGGCCTTGACTGCTGGCCCCGCAGGGCAAAAGAAGCTTTCTTATCTGTGGCTCCAATCACGCACCCCCCTCCGTGGTCTCAGAAGTCTCCATCTACATCCACACCGTTCTCCTTGCACCAAGACCCTGTGCCGTGCTCCCAGCCTTGGACACTGGGGTAGTCCCCTTGTCCCCTTGCCCCCACCAAGGAGGAAATGCAGTCAGAGCATCAGGCCCTCCCAGCCCCACTGCCACCCAGCTGAGCTGGAGGGAAGCCTTGCCAGCCCACGTCCTGGGGTGCGGGGAGAGTGCAGGATGGCGCCTTCCTGCACAGTCACTCCGGAGGGCTGACCAGGCACTCAGTGCTGGCGGCAGCCCCCGAGATCTTCTGGCAGGAGCCAGTCCCTCCAATCCACTCAGAGGACAGTTAGCATCTGTCTATGGGGAAAATGTCAATGACCCCAATCATAATCAAATGGGCAGCCCCTTCACTGGGGGCAGCTATGAACAGTGCTCACTGCCAGGGGAGCCGCCCTGCCACGCCCAGCGGAGGCCCCAGCACACCCCCGCCACGAGGAGGGCAGCAGGTGGCAGCTGAGGAGCCTGGCCAGCGGCTCCTGACCCCTCCTTGCCCAGCCCTCCGGCTTGCTTCGCGGTGGCCGGTTCGGCTGCATCAGGAGCAGAAAGCAGGCAGAGCCACCGGCTCCTGGGAGGCCAGGCAGCCAGCTGCCCCGTGTTTCTGTGGGTGTTCTGAACTTACAGGGAGTCACCATGGCTTTCAGGGATACAAGCAAAGCTACGGCCTAGTTCCATTCCACACTCCTCACCCCACCCCGCTGTGTACACTCAAACGTTCGCACGGGAGCTCAGAGGCCACCGTCCCCGTGAATCTCACGCACACACTCCCCTCTGAGCCAGAGCCCCAAGGTCAGGACCCTCAGTACAGATCCCAATTCATGTGCAGAGGCAGAGAAATTCATCTTTCAGGGCACCGTAATCTCACCAGGAGACCCCAACCTGACTCCCAGCTCAGCAACCTGATGGCTTGCTGAGCCTTCCATCGCCCTACCCCACCCGTCTCCTGCCTCCTGTCAGCCACAGACGGAAACCTAGCTGGGAGCGTATCTTGAAGCTCAAGTTTCTGAAACTCAAGGGAACTGGTACCCAACCACCTTTGAGCCATTTGGTCAGACTATCGCGAGAACAGCAGGCGGATGTTAATTCACCACGTTAACCCCTTTCGTGCCATGCCCCCGGCCCAAGCTTTGGTGTGGAGCCACATCCTGCCCCCACGCCTGCCGTCATGGGGTTGAGAGGCGTGTGCTGTGGAGGCCGGCCGGCAGACGCAGCAATCACGATGCTCTTCGCATAGGACCTGGACTCCACAGAGCTGTGCACTTAGGCACCGTCGCACGGGCGGCTTCTCGGGGCCGGACTCCCCCCACGCCTGCCTCCGCGCCCACCTTCTCAGCGCGAGACCGGGCACGGGTGCCCCATGAGCAGGACCAAGTCACTCAGGCAAGGAGTCCTTTTACCCACCAATAACGGAAAGAACCTCAAGTTCTCTTCATTTGCCCTCAAATCCAACTTCCTTCCCAAATGATCCTCACCACAGCCAGCCAGCGGAGCAGTGTTTTCGGCAACACCAGGTAGCCCCTGGTTTGGTCCCCACAGACGGCAGCCCAGCGCCCGGTCCACCACTGACCACAGCGAAGGGGCGGACAGGGAGAGGACCACTTCGGCTGAATGACGGGGGCCCCCTCAGGGCGCCGAGGGAGCTGCAAGCAGCATCTTGTCGCCCAAAAGAGCCACCCCGCCCGGAAGAGACCCTTGCCTTACCCTTCATTCCAAACTTGGACCGTCGACCGTACTTGTTGATCATGATGAAGAGAACCACCAGCAGGACGCAGGCGAAGGCGGCGAGCCCAACGGCGATGGACACCTGCAAGGGCCAAAGCGAGAGTCGGCGCGGGCACCGTGTCCCACAGGGCGCCACGCGTGCCCCTATGAGGCGGGTCCGGCCTGAGGCAGGAGCAGCAGCAGCCCCCGCGGAGCTCTGCTGCTGAGAGACACCTCTAGAAGACGCAGTTCGTGAGCCCCGGGAACACTGAGTTAACTCCCCAGCTGGGGCTGAGGAAGCTCCGTGATGCAGGGTTTGAGCCCCGCTCCGCTGGGGCCCGCCCAAGAGAGGCCACGGGAAGCCTGGAGAGGCTTCCGTCTCTCATTTTGTTGTTGTTTTAGCAAGCAAATTCTGCATATTCTCACTCGAATTCTTTACAGAATATTCTTATCCAGGAAATTCTAGAACATCTGGACTCTAAAAAGATCCCTCTCCTCCCCTCCCCTCAAGAACTCTCAGGCTCTGGCCATCAGCAGGGTAGGGTGCGGGGACAAAGGGCTTCGAACAGCCACCCTGGGAGATGCTCTGGGTGGCTGACTTTGTATGAACTTGTAGAGGGAGCAGCCCCTTCCAGTCAGGTCCCGCTGGGTTCCTAAGAGAGTGGGGATTTTCCCGAGCCCCAGGGCCTGGAGCAGACCCTCAAAGGCTTCCTCAAACAATGACGCATTACCATCCCACAAGGAGGGGCCCACCCGCCTGGAAGGAGCTCGCTCAGCGAGTGAGGTCACCCGGGGGAAGGTTAGCTGCTCCGACAAGGTCTGTCGATGACCTCCCCTTAACCACAAAGCCACTCACCCCGAAAGTGTCCTCTTCTGGTTTGTGGGTCACAGTGATAGGTGGCGTGGGGCTCACTTCATAGACTGAAAGCCAAGCAGAAGAGGGGCGCTATTAGCTTGCCGGCCAGGAGAGGCCCTGGGCCGCCCCAGCCCCAGCCCGAGCCCCAGGCCCGGGGGTCCGTTCGGGAGGGCAACCCCGTGAGGCCCGGCTCTTACCACCCGGCCTCTCCAGGGACCAGACCCCTGTCTGGCGGCCTGGCTGGTGCTGACAGCCCACGGGCAGCTCCGTGAGGAGCAGGGGGCCTTTACTCCACCCCTCACCCCACCCTCAGAGTGAACGTCACCTGGGCAATGCGGACCGTGGGCGGTTGCACAAGAAAGAATATAAAGACAATGGTGTGGGGTCCCAGTCAAACGGCCACTGTGGCTGACCAGCCTCTGCAGCAGGCTCTCCCTCCCAACCTCGGTTCTCCCCTCTCCCCCATCAGTGAGACCAGGGGGCCCAGGGCCCCATCCACAGCCCACGCGCCATCCCCCTGACGCCGATTTCAAAACGCAGGGGCAGCAAGTCCATCCAACCAGCAAACACCCCCGCCGCCCAGCAGGGCTGGGAGGGAACCCAGGTATCACTGTGCCCTCCACCTAGAGTCACCTCCTTGGCAGGCAGCACCCCAACTCAGAGTCCTCTGAAGGACTTTCTGTGAGATGGCAAGTCCTCTGAGGCTGAGGACAAGTAAAGAATCACGGGTGATGTTTACGTTGGTGCCCAGCAGCACAGGGTGTCCCAAACAGGACTGTCTGACTGCTGCTGGTCCCCTCCCATGGGGACAAGAAGAAAACCAACAAACATGTTTTCCCCAGCCCACGAGCAAAACACCAAATCCTTTGGGGACCATCTGGTCCTAGCCCCAAATCACATGTGAACTGAGCCTCGGTGGTCCCCCAAGACGCACCAGCCTATCAGGAGACCTTGTCAATCACAGCTCCACGTGAGGTGGGTCCCAGCCACCTTCTGGGGCCTCGGAGCAGGTGAGAAACACAACAGGTTTCGAGGCTGCGGGTTCTCTCCACAAGGACCACCAAGATGGTCAACGAGGTTCTCTCTATGGGCACACGTGACCCCACATGCCCCCTTTCAACACGGTCCGGCCTTAGAACACTCCCCAGGGGAAACAGGCAGGGGCAGTTGCCCACAAGGCACGGGCTTAGAACAGCCCGAGAGGGCGCCTACTCTCCAGCTCCCTTCCGCAGCTCACTCCCGCGCTCCCGGCTGCCCGGCGGCGGCAACGGTGGTGGACTGGGGGGATGGCTGTTTGGATGCGATAGTTACCAGAAGTGTCAGAACCAATCAGCTTCAAAGCAAAAGGTAGAGCAGACTTACTAGAGAAAAAGTTGTCCGTGCTCTCTGCAAAAAAGACAAAGAGATAATTAACCAATGTAATAAAAAACAGAAGAGATGCACTCTATTCTTAACAGCTATGACCTCACCCGCTCCCTGTGAACGAACGTCACCCCGGCAACTGAAAACTAAAATCCTTGGCATATCATCCTTTCCCCACACTCCACCACCTCTTTAGGAGGGTGGTCTCCCAAATGCAGAAGAAAGAAGAGAGAAAGTTCCCGGTTTCAAGAGAAGTGGCCCAGCCCACCAGGGGCCTAGGATGTAAGCTGTGAGACTGGGAATTAAATCTGAGACACAGTACCTCACCAACAGCTCTCCCTCCTTCAGATGCCTAGCCTGGTGGGGCTATCGGGGGACCATGAGACCCAGAGGAGACGCTGCAGGGTGGGCCTGGACCTTCTTGAAAGCTCCAGCTATGATCTCCAGACGGAATTCCTCAAACTGACAAGTACAGGTCACTCTGGCAGGTCACTGAGATGAGCTTGGGACTCCTCTACAATAAGCCCATCCCCTGGATGGTCCTGTGTCGCTGTTGTTTGGTCTCTGGCAACGGCTCACTGAAGGATGAAGGCTTAGCATCACTAGGCATTGACTACGAGACAGGGGCTGTACTAAATGCTTTCTGTAATTTATCACTCTGTCCTTATAACCATCCCAGGAGGTAGGCAGTATTATTCCCCATTTAACGGATACGGAAACCGGCTGTTAGAGGTGAAGAAAATAATGGACTCTCACCCATCTAAAAACTGGATCTGAACTTGAGGCCAGGCTCCAAACCTCAATGGGAAGCAGAGCCATTCAGCGGCTGCTCACTAGCACCCCCCAGTCAAGGAAAGGAGGGCCCCTTGGAGAAGTACGAAATCTGAGGGCTAAGGGCTGAACAAGCACAAGGTGTGCCTGGAACCTTCGGTGGTACCAGAAAATGAGAAAGTGCTCCAAAATGAATGAGGGCATGGAGAAAGGACACAGGCACCAAAGTGAAGGGGTTCCCAATGGCCAAAGCTGGGACAATTTGAGCAAGAAAATAATAATGACAACCACAGGTTATTACACGCTGAATTACACCTGCCCAAAATTTGTATGTTGAAGTTCTAACCCCCAGTATATTAGAGTATGACTGTATCTGGAGATGGAGTCTTTAAAGAAGTGATTACATTAAAATGAAGTCACTGAGATGGGCAATAATCCAATACGATCGGTGTCCTCACGAAAAGGGGAGATTAGGGGTCAGACACCCAGAGCAAGACGGTGTGAGGACACAAGAAGGAGATGGCAGCCCGCAGGCCAAGGAGGGCGGCCGCAGGAGAAGCCGGCCCTGCCGGCGCCTTAATCTCAGGCTTTTAGCCTCCAGAACTGTGAGAAAATAAATTTCTGTTGTTTAAGCCCCTCAGGCTCTGATACTTTGTCACGGCAGCCCTGGCAAACAAACATATGGATTACAAGCCATAGGACGAACAAAATAAATACCCATGAGTCAAATAAATAACTGAATAGGAGAATGAGGAAGAAGAAGCAGGTCTTCCTTACAGTGGAATTCCAATTAACGAAGGCAGAAGGAAGGATGAGAACAGAAGAACCACCACTCGACACATGCCCCAGTCCTGATTTTTCCAGACAAGAGTCATCAATGAGTGCTGACGTTAACGTGTGCAAGGATGGTGAGAAACCAGGTATTTACAAACGCCCCGAACATTGTACTTATTGATACCAAAGGGAAAAACAGTCGCTTTGCAATGGACAAACCTGGCTGGCAGGTCCTGACCATGTGATCAAGTTGACAGCACCAACAATAACACGGAGAGTCAGGCCAAAAGGGCGCCGCATCTCTTCTGTGATGTTGTTGCCAAAAATGCATAACTGAGATTGGGCAAACCCAAACTGTGTGACAGTCTAGAAAACCACTTGTGAGCATTCATCAAAAGTACACAGACATGAGAGACAAAGATAGACTGAGGACTGTCCCAGATTTAAAGAGAACAAGGTGACAGGCCTACTCTGTGCAACACAGAATCCTGGACTGGGTCCCAGGGATGAAAAGGGTGGCCCTGGGGCCACTGATAAGATATAAATAAAGTTGGCAGATTTGATAATAGTGCCACCGTTAATACTCCATGATTATGTAAGAAGGTAACATTTGAGGAAGCAAGGTGAAGGGTGTAAGGAAGTTCTTTGTACTATTTTGTAACTTTGGGAGGCCAGGGTAAATGTCGAACTATTTCAAAAAGAGAAGTTTAAAATCTTTTAAAAATTTTTTAAAAGAAACATAGATTACTGTTCACCACCACCCCACCCCGAGTTTCTGACACAGGGGTGGGTCTGGAGAATCTGCCTCTCCAATTAGCATTCAGCTGCTGTTGATGCTGCAGGCCCCACTGAGAGCCACTGCATCCGACCGCACCCTGAAAGACAGCAACTCATCCTTCCCTCCACCCAGCCCTCCACTGCAGGTCCTCTATGTTCCGGGCCCTTGGCTAAGCCCTCGGTCAGTGTAATCAGGCCTCTGTTACTCTATTACACATGCGCCAGCGAGTACTCTCTACCTACGTGCAAGGAAAATGCTGCTTTCTGTGAGGAACTCCTCCAGAGAGGAGTCCTGTGCCCAGTAAATGCACTGTTAACTGGCTGCTTGTTAATGGCCATTTTGCGTCGTTTGGGGGACAGCAATAGAGCCTTGTCCCAGTCCCTGAGTGTGCCCTGCATTCTACTGCCCTCTTCTAAACCCTAAACCGGTCGCCCAAGGCCTGATTTGGGGGAGGGGGAAGGGAGGGCCCTGGCCTTCGCCTCCGGGCCTGAGAAAAGGAGGTGCCAGTTCCGGTTGTAGCTCCCCCTGACTTTCAGGGCGCTCCTGTGGATCAGAGCATGCCCTGGCGCCACCAGCTGTGAATGCTCGGGCCCTTCCCGGGAGCCTGGCAGCACACATCCGTCCGGCAGCACACGAGCCTTGAACTAGGGAGGCCTCCCAGCTCCCCTCTGACCCGAGCGGGTAGCGGGTAGGGGGCTCAGACATCTGCCCTGGAAGAGGACGGACCCCAGGAATCATCCTCAGCTTGGGGCCCAGCAGCAGGCTCAGAGTTCGACTGGACCACTGCATACGGCACCATCTGAATACAAAGGGTGGGGGGGGTGAAGGCAACGCAGTCTCTCCCAGGCCCACGACTCCTCGGGAGGCTCAGTGGGGCAGCCAGGGCTCCTGAGAAGCAAGGGGAGAAGCAGCATCTCGTGTCCAAACAGAGACGGGCTGGGGAGTGGGGAGGGGAGCAGTGCGAGGAGGGCAGAGGGAGGCCAAGCAGGGCCTCGTGCCACGGCGGCCACATCACGGCGGCCTGGGGCCACACCCTAGTCTGGAAGGGCTTCTTGGGGGAAGGAGGTCAGCCCTGAGAGGCCGAGGCCCGGGGGCACTGGTCCTCCTGCTGTGCGTGCCCGGGCCTGAGGGGAGCCTAGTGTCTGCCCTCCCAGCCCGCAGAACAGCTGCCAGGCTGGGCCGCACAGCTCCAGGGCGACCACCCAGGGTAAAGCCCAGCTCTGCCGCCGGTGAGCTGGGCACCTGCCCGAGCTCCTGCGCTGGGCTGTTCCCTCGTCTGTGAAATGGAAACAACAGGGCCCACTTAATAAGACCACTGAGAGAACTGAATGTCAATACATTTAAAGAGCCCCAAACAATGCGTGGTAACAATTATAAGTAATTGTAATTATACTTTATAAGCTATATAACAACACTTATGATATACATGGCCCAGGCCACGAGTAGGGTGGGGCCACACATGGCATTTGCACCTCGGTCTGCCTGGTCTCAGAACCCTCGCCGCTCTCAAGGTCCACGCTCTGCTGCCTGGGAGCGGGAGGGGCACACATGATCACTGCGGCAACTACGGCGCCCCCACGGCCTCACGGCACAAGGGAAGAGCAGGAGCTCACAGGCCGCCTCTGTATCCAGGGCATGGCAGGTGTGAGTCTTACTGCCTGCTCTCTTAGATAATTTATTCTCCTGAACGTTCAGCCGTTTTGTCACTTGGTAGGACTGGCCCATCTTTTTCCTGTCACAGCCTTTTCATCATCCACCGCTTCCTTCAGTCTCATAAAACAAGCACACCATTGCAGGGTGGCCCCGGCAGGGTCTGAGGAAACAACTTCAGGTGACTCTATCCTCCCTCTGTCCTCCTTTCTGTCTCCCGGACACAAAGGCCATCACATGCCATGGCCGCCACAGGCCACAAGCGAGGCAGCACCTGAGCTACCTGGGGTCCTTGTTAAGGTAAAGGCCCCACCCACCCCAGAGTTTCTGACTCCACAGGTCTGGGGCTCCAGAATCTGACTTCCAACAAGGGCTGGTCCGGGGACCACCCCTGAGCAGTACTGGCCTGAGGACGGGCGATAAGGGCACAGCAGGACCCAAAGACTGTAAGAAGCAGGGGCTGCTGTGTCTCCCGGGGACAAGAGGCCATGTCTGTGTGGCTGGGAGGGTGTGCAGAGCTACAAAAGAGAGGCTGTGCCTGCCACAGCACCCACTGTTCCTGGTTCTCCCGACACCCTGCGCACAGGGTCCCAGCACGGTTTGCCCTCCCTCCTGAGCATTCTAGGGGTCCCCACTCTCTCAAGACCCCAGGAGCTGCCCCTTGGAAACAGAGGGCTTCACTTGTTGCCCACGAGGGCGTGTAGAGTGTCCGCTTAACAGAACTCACTCTCTAATCACGAGAGGGGAACAGGCAAGGTAAAGAGCCGCGCCAGCCCTTTATGCCCACGACACCCACGCTCACGCTGTGGCCGTGAGAGCACAGTATCAATGCATCCGAGGGCCGCTGCTTCCACCGTGTGGGCCAGGGCTGCCCTGCCTCCCAAAACAGAGCCCGGCAGGGCCCACACGAGAGGCTCCCAAGGCCTTTGACTGGGCACACTGGGGATGACGCCCAACGGGACAGCCAGGGTCTCGAACGTCAGCAAGCCGGAGTCCCTCTCGAGCTGTGGCCCCTTCACACCCTGGACAGCACTGGCGAGGAGTAAGCGTCCCACGCAGCTCATTTCTCCCAAGTCTCACTCTCAGAGCATCTACAGACATTCAAGTTTGGAGGGGGGTTTGCACTACAGTAAGCAAGGCCTCCTGGAGCTGCCGCCCTGGTTCTCCGTGGGCTGTGAGGTCGCCCTCACGTAGCAGGTGCTGCACCATGCGAGCTCTGCCTCCCTCTCTCTCTCTCCCTCCCTCCTCCTTGCCCTCCCCCCTCCTCTCTCTCTGTTAAGACATCAGTCTTCACACTTCCCTTATCTCATTAGAACCCCCAGTTTCTGCGGGTTAAAGGCCAACAGATCATCCAGCTTGTTCCCAGCAGAAATTGCCAAGGCCATCAAAGACACACGGCTTCATTAACAGAAGCCTAGCGAAACCGCCGAACCCGCCATGAGGTGAGGCAACTACTTGCCCTAAGCTCTTTGGGTGTTTTCTCTTCTTTTCCAGCTTTGGGAAGGTATTTGAAATGTTCTAGCCCAGACAGAGAATGACAGAATCACATTCCAAACACTCATACAAAGTTCTGTTGTTACTTCAGTGGCTCCCTGGGTGCAGCTGACATCAGCCACATCATAGCTGAGGGCATCAGGTGCCACCCTCTTGCTCAGCACGGAACGAGAGAGAGGAAAGGAGGCACGCACACACCTGGAGGCTGGACCCTAACCCGGCCCCGAGCCCAGCCGTGCCACTGACCTGCAGCAACAAGGAGGTGCCACGCACTCCCTACTCAGTGTGGAGTGGAGCTAGAGTGACACAGGAGCCCCTTGCAGCGGAAGGCCGCTGGGCTGTCACTGTTGGCCAAAGCCTGTGTGACGCATGCTTTGCGTATCTTAGGGCATTGCAGAGCCACTAGGTTCTTATGGGAACGGTGCAATTGTGCTCATTGCACAATTCACAGGAAATCAAGGCTCTGCAAAGCCAACGTTCGTGCCCAGGGTCTCCTAACAAAGAAGAGCCTGGGTCAATATCCTCTGGCCTTCTTGTCCAACTCTCAAGTCCCCGCTTTCTCTACTGGCATACACTGTGCCCTCACATGCACAACTGTGTACTTTGCGGGGGGCCTTGGTTTGCACTGTGACAGCTATTGGAGACCAGAGACTCTATCTAGGGTACACAAAACACTGGCGTGCCTGACTGATCAAGCAAGGTGACGGTGTTAACACTGGCACTGCTTGTCCTCTCGAGCTGCATGCCCGTCCCCCAGGCTCCTGGACAGAATCTCGGTGCCCCAGAGCCACCCGCACTCACCTGGAAAGGGCTCCTTGAGGAAGTGGCCGTTGATGGTCTGGTTGGCAGTGCCCAGCGGGTTCTTGGCGATAAGGGTGTAGTTGCCGTTGTTGTAGTGGGTGGGCTTGTTGAAGAGCAGGCAGCCCTCAGAGACCTCGCCCTCCTGGTAATACTCCACTCGGATGATTTTGGACTCCCGCAGGGGCTGCCCGTTGTGCAGCCAGTAGAGTGCCGGCGGCGGGTTGCCGCGCACCACGAACTCGATACAGTGCTCCAGGCGCAGCTCAGGCTCCTCCAGGCTCACCACGCGCGGGGGGTCTGCGGGGAGAGGCCAGCTGGCGCCCAGCACGCAGAGGCTCCCATGTGCTGGAGCAGCCTTCCCGCAACTGGCATGGGAATCCCAATTCTAACCCCCCCACCCAGCTCTGAACAGAGAGAATCAGAGGTGCTCCCCAACCACCCACCAGCAGAGGGAAGAGACGCCTGTCTTCACCCCAGATCCCTGATCCACCATAGCTAGAGGGTCCCCCTTGCGGTCCTTTAGGGGTTTAACCAAAGGTGGACTTGGGGCAAACTACAAGTGTCCTAAAGGCTTGGCGGAGCTGGAGGCACAACATCTTCTAAGGGACAGGAAGGGATGCCACCCTTCCTGGGGCTACTAGCCCAGGACCGGCTCACTCTGACAAGAAGAGTCTTCCTGCCCCTCCTGGTAGACGGGCCCACGGCTCTGGCTCAGCACCCGCCCCACCCAGCACACAACGCCCACCACCACCCCTCCCCCGCGGCATCCACTCACAGTGGACGGTGAGGGCGACGCTGGCGTTGCTCATGCCCACCACGTTCTCCGCAATGCACGTCAGGGTGAAGCCATTGTCCTCGCTCGTCACATTGACCAGCGTCAGGTTGATGGCGTGGACGTTGGTCCAATTCAGATTTGTCTGAAACCCCAACAGGAAGACGGCAATCCAACAGTTGCTACGGGGCGGTTCCCCTACCCAGCCCCCAAAGAGCTTTAGGAATCAGAAGGAAAAGCTGAGCGGAGGGTAACGGCGGCCCATCCGGTGAATGCACACTGACCACAGGCCAGGCCCTCTCTGGTCAACAGCCCGGTGGTCCTCACATTTACCCGAAGGGGTGAAGGGTAACACTGTACCCGCTGCACAGATGAGGAAACTAAAGGTCTCAGAACTTTCAACGCACGCTTCAGATTGAGTTGCGGAAACACTTGTGGCTGGGTGGGACCCAGGTCTACGTGCTTCTTCCTGGAAAGACAGGACCACACGTCCCCGCTTCCCCCCTCCTCTCGCATCTCTTGCTATGATTTGTGACTTGGTTCATTAAGACGAACAGGTGATGGGTCCCCAAGCTCCTGATGGGTTTGAGCCTAGGACGCCTACCTGGTGGGTGTTGATGGACTGCAGTCCAGTGACTATCCAGTCCACGTCGGGCAGGGGTGATCCAGAGCCATTACAAGTGACGACGGCATTGTCCCCCTCTCTTACAGTCAGGTTGACGTGGCTCACACTGATCTCAGGAAGGTCTGAGAGGGAAGACAGGGGGGGAGGGAAGACAGGCAAACACTGACCACCACAACTCTGCCACAGGGTCGATGGCAGCACTTCTTGTTTTGCACAGTAACGACTCCAACGTCACTGGCTTGAGTTCTCAGAGGGCACCCAGGTCCCAGGAGCATCACACCACCTCCCCAGGAAACATCAGGACTCAGAATTTAGGCCCCTGTAGCTGGACCCTCCTACACAGCACGGAGTTGGAGGTGGGGAGGGTGCAGCTGCTTGGGAATGCAGCTCTAGCAAGAAGCCAAACAGCAGCTTCCACGTTGGGGAGCTGGTTCTCAAAAATTCGCTCTGCTTCTGACCCCCATGGGGAGTCTGCTAGAAATTCCGATTTCTGGGACATCCTGATGTCAGAAGTCTATGGCTGGGCCCAGGAATCTGCTTTTCGAGAAGACCCTTAGACACTCCTGACACAGGATGTCCAGGGGCCGCACTGCGAGACATACCCCTTGGGGACTGGGTGACAAGTAGCTCCCAGAGAAGAAGCACCCAGGCCTGCCGAGAAGGGACAGGAATGACCCGGGAGGCAAGAGGTGAGCCAGACCGGCGCCCAGGGCGGAGGCCACGGCAGGGAGGACGGTGGGCAATGGAAGGGCCTGGCTTTCCGGGCTACTGGGTGGCGCCGGCTCCGGCATCGGGGCCGGGCGGCTCACTCACCGCACTGGCTGACGTTCATGCGGGAGAGGGGGAGCCGGGAGCCCTCGGCACTGACGCAGTAGAGGCTCTGGCTGTTCAGCTTGGCCTCCCCCTGCTCCTGCCACAGCTGCACCCAGCGGATGTCGCAGCTGCAGTTGAAGAAGTTCTGCTCCAGTCGCCTGCGGGCAAGAGGCGGGGAAGGGGGCTCCTGAACCAAAGGCGGCCCACCCCTCCCCGGACTGTGAGGGGCCCTCCTGCTCTTCAAGGACGAGGGAGAAAGGGGTTCAGCACGGTCTCTAAAGGAATAAAAAATACTTAAGACATCCACGGACTTACTTAGCTTTTAAACTAATAACCTCATTTGAGAAAAAGAAATCCACTCCACTTAACTCGCTTGGCAAGGAGATCCTTTTAAGTATGTCAGCTTGGGATGTCCCTCTTCTCAAAACCCCCTGCTTCCAGAGTCAAAGTCAAAGGCCACAGTGTCTGGACCACTCTCAGTCCCCCCTAAACTCATCTCCTACCTCACCTCCTCCTCCCCTTCAGCCACACCCGAGATTCACTTGCACCCCACACGACGCTGAGCGCCTGGCACGCGTCCCCCCGGCTAACCCTGGCCACAGGCTGGGGCATGGGAAAGGGGCGAGCAGGCCGCCCCAGTGTGCTGGGGAGGCCTGAGGCGGTGCAGCAGCAGTCTGGGTTCACACCGTAAGGGCTACGTGGAGAGACCCGGCAGCCCTGTTGGAATGACGCCGAGGGTCCAGGTGCCAGACTGAGGCAGGTCAGCCTGGCCTATCCCAGCTGCTTACTTGACAAGATGTGGTCATTCGTTATTACGTAGTCATAAAAGCACAAATGGTCCACCTCGGGGGAACACGCCAGACCAGTGAAGGTGCTTCGGTCAGTGCTGCCTCTGCTCTCGGCAGGCCTGCAGCACACCCGGCACCTCCGGGTCCCCGGGGAGGCAGGCAGTGTCGGTGTGTCCTGAGGCTGGTGCGGGAGTGAGGGGGGTTGCCTGGGACGTGTCTAAGAGACACCAGCACGGGCACACTAACAGCATTTTTGTTTCTTCCATCCTTTCCCCCTTAGACCTGATTGAACAGCAGGGACGCGCCATGAGACCTAGTCCTCTCCTCCAACCCAGAGTCTTCTGGAAATGGCTAAAGAACCCCGAGTTATGCCCCCAGCCCTCTGGATGCTCCTCCTGGAGAGCACGGCACACACACAGCAGAAAGCATTTTGAGAATCCACATAGTGGGCCCCTCCACGGAGCAAACCCACCACCGTTATCAGGTCCTCAAGGGAGGCGGGAGGTGGTACAAATGGAGAGACAGACAGGCAGGGGCAGAGAAGGTAGGCCCATCGCATCACGGCTCCAGCAGCGGAGCTTCCGCCTGGGAGGCAGGGACAAACTCCAGGGACCTGAGGCAGGGTTTCCCCACGCCATCAATAATGCAGGCAGTCCGTGAATGATGCAGCAGCAGCTGCTGAGGATGAAGCCTGCCACACCCGGTCTTTGCCCCAAGGTGGCCCGGGGCCGAATCGCAGGGCCCTGGGGGTTCCCAGCAGATTAGCTCGGCCCATCGGGCATGTGCACCAGACACTCTGCTGGGGGGCCACAGCCAAGACCAGGTATTTAGAAAGTGCTGATTCTCAGCCGATCTTTATGCCGGCTTTCTTCTCCCCCCACAGCACGGCTGCTGCCAGGGCCAGTCCTGGGGCCAGGGGGTGGAAAATGAGGAAGGGACCCAGGTCTCCTATCGCAGAGAAGAGCAGGCCCATGGGGCCCAGGGATCGGCAGGGCCTCCCTGGGGATCTCAGTCTGATGGCAGGAAAAGTACACAGAAGGCCTGCGCTGAGCCAGCTGGGTGACCTTGGGCAAATGCAGCGGACTGAACAGCATCCCCTGCAAAACATGTCCCAAGTCCTCATCCCCAGTACCCGTGAGTACGGGGAACCTCATTTAGAAGCAGAGTCTTCACAGATGTAATCACATTAAGGATCATGGGATGAGACCGTTCTGGGTTTAGGGTAGGCCCTAAACCCAAAGACTGGTACCTGGGTAAGAGACACAGCAGGGAGAGATCAAAGACATAGAGACAGGAAAGACAGCTGTGTGAAGGCAGCGGCAGGTGCTCTGCAAGCCAAGGAAGCCTGGAGCCATCGGGCTGGAACAGGCTGGGAGCGATGCCTCTCCCCTGAGCCCAGGAGGGACTGTGGCCCTGTGGACACTTGATGTTGGACTCTGGCCCCGCAGAGCAGTGAGAGAATCTGCTTCTGTTTATTTAAGCCACCAGATTCGTGTTGGTCTGTTAAGGCAGCCCTAGGGAACCAACATACAAAAAACTTAATTCTCTAGGACTCTGTTTTAACATCTGTAAAATGGGGGTAATTGTGCTCGATGTTCCTTCGTCACAAAGTTATTATGAGGATCAGTGATATGTATTAACATGCTTTGTGAATGAAAAAGGGCTATAAAGAGGCCAGAGATTATTACTATAATTACACAATTATTAACATGACTGTTTAGTGACTTCTCAGGCACCTCTGGGGGTGGTCGTGGGTCCGGACTGGGAGAGAAGAAAAGTGCCAGGACCAGCTCGGGCCCATTCCCAATACTGAGTTAATATTTTACCAAATCGATTAAATCTGCAAATTACACCAGAAGTAATGATCATTCTGCTTTAAGAAAATGAAAGACTCCGATCTATTTTAATCACATGTGCTCTGTGTGGGCAGGGTATTAAGAGAAGCCTATTCAAGCTACACTAACGGCCCTTACAGTATTTCTGGAGGGTTTCTGGGCTGTGAGTTTATATCCTCCGGTGCCTTTGCCTAAAGTATATCGTGGGATACAGAATCCAAGCTTCTTTTCTTTCTAACTCATTATCTCTAAGACGGCCTCTGGTTCTTGCTCTGATTTCTGGTCAGGCAGCTCCAGTGTTCTCTGTAAGGAAAAACGCTGTCTTGCCATAACCAGAAACTTCTGAGAGCACTGAGCAACGCCAGCCCGAACTGCCTCAAACCCCTGCCCCTGGAACAGTGCCGGCTCCAAGGCAGGTCTTGAAAGCAGTGAGGGAAACACAACCAGGACCAGGTGCTTGGCCGAGGGCACAGCCTTCATCTCACACAAGTCAATGAGAAAGGAATGAAGGGGGCCCCGGCACAGGCCGAGGGCTCCAACACACTCGCACGCTTGGGTTTCTCCCTGATTCCACTCAGGGGACCCTCCCCCGTGGGAGTGGCTTCTGGAAGGTGACGCGAGTCATGTGGGGTGAGTGGCTGAGCTATACGAGGAAAGAGACCTGTTCTGTGGGGACACCAGGCCCGGACGGTGGCGACAACGACAGCGCTGACTCCCAGTCCCCATGCAGCAGCCACGCGATGGCAGACCAGGCGTCTAGCGTGGCCGAGCTTCAAACCTCCCATTTGTCAAACTGGTTATGAGGATACCTTCCTCGTAGGATTGTTCCAAGGATAAGACAGGACCTTGTATACATTAGGTGCTCAATATATGCCTCTTTTTTCTCCTTCTCTACTACTGGAAAAGTTGTAGATACCCAGCCCCTCCGATGGGGCACCCCCACAACATCGGTCCTTGCACCAAGGACCTCCCACTGGGGAGGGGCTGGCTGGCACAGGCGCAGGTCCTAAGAAACAGCTGACTGTCCCGGGTGCCCCTCTGTTCCTGCAGGAGGCCGCTCGAGCCTCAGCCTCACGCTTCTAGCCATCAGGGCGCACGGCTGTCTCCCTCTGGCCTCCCCTCTGGGCCGAAGTCCGTTCTTCCTGGAAATACCCGGCCCGGCCCTGCACCCCAGCCCGCAGGCTCCGCCGGGCAGACCCTGGCAGTCTGGATGGCTTGTGGCAGATGGCGCCATGTGGACTAATCAGGAAGTCGGACAAGAAAACACGGCCCCCTCTTCCATTTGCCAGGAGCTGAGATTGTTTGGATTTTAATCACGGCCATAGCAAAGAGCTGACACGCGGCCCCTCCAGCCAAAAGATAAATTTTCCACTTACACCATTCGGTTCTTCCTCAAAAAAACAGACCTCTACCAGGGCAACTGCACCTTAGAGGGGACTTCTTTATCTTCCAATACAGTATTTTTCTTATTTAACAACACAACAGAAATTAAATACTCCGTGGACGTGGTGGCTCACACACTGACTCACTCTGGAGGGCACGTCTTCCATTCCTCCATAAGTCACATCCAGCTCACTGGCGTATTGACCACGAGCAAAGACAAATGCAGAATCCCATAATGCTCTGGGAGAAACATGGCATTTTCTTTGAATACATGTCCTCGGAACATCTGTTTCTAAAACTCCATGAAGCAGGTCACCAGGGCAGCACACCACTGGCTTTACCTCCAGCGGCTCTTTGTAAGGAACACTGAACATTTTCTCAATAACTGAGCCACCTGCAGCCCCCAGGTGTTCCCCAGAGAGACGCTGTCCCTGGCCTCCCACAGGTGCAGGGGCGGGCGCTGCAGGGGAGCTAGATGCCAGGACTCCCAAAAAAGAGAGCCCCCAATTAGGTGCCTTATGTCGGGGCCCCTAACCAGTCTGAGGGCAACAAAGGGAAAAACTGCAATTGTTCGCATTTTTAAAACTGTTGTAGAAGAGCTCCTCGGGTGGGAGACAGACTGAAAAGCTGCGAGAGAGCTGAGCACAGTGGTCGTGACCTTGAGTCCACACGCTAACGCTTCATTACTGGGTGACCTCAAACAAGAGGCTTAACCTTGCTAAGTGCCTCAGTGCCCCCAAATATGAAATGACAGTAATAATTCCTACCTACAGAATTGTTATAAGGATGGAAGTAAGGAACGTGCATAATTCTGTAGATGGTCTGGCACGGCGCCTGGCGTAGAGTGAGATCTCAGAAATGGTGTTACAGTGATTGTGCCATCTGGTTGATATACCTCTAAGGTCTTTTCTATCTACAAAGATGGGAATGAACACAACCCGTCCAGGGTAATCTTCTGACGGTTAGATGTCTGTTAGTTTTTCAGTGTTTTACAAACAAGTAAGTCAGTATTTACCTTCTGAAGGCTTGGGGAAGAGTTTTTACTGGCGTACGTCTGTACTGCAGCCATACGTAACCCAGGAACTCTGACCACTTGCCTATCGTGCCCACACCAGCATGGTGGCCTGGTGAGAGGGCGGAATCCGAGACAGGAAAGCACCCACAGCAGTGTGGTCCCGACTCCCCAGCACTGTCCCCGAGACAATCGCTGCACTTCCCGTCCCGGGACTGGCCTTTGCAAGCATCACAGGGGCACACGTGTCCGTGAGGGTGAGCAGCGTCCACACGGACATCGTGGGATGATAGGCTGTTGGGACGCTGATTGTGAAAATCCCTCTCCCCGGCCGCTGGGTCAGGAAAGGACTCACTGACAAACCCAGGTCTTACTGGGTGGAAGGACACACGCTAAAAGGCCAACAGTGTGGGCAGGGATCAAGGCTGCTGCCCCAGGTAAAGACGGCAAAGCAATCTGCAGGCAGTGAATTTGCATCTGCATCCCCCAGTAAAAGGGAGCACAGGAGCGGCGTCCCCGGGACCCTGACTCCCAAGTTCACCCATGCCCCAGTTCCGTTTCAGTTTATTCCTTGATTTATTCTCTCAGCATAACATGTTGTCCTTCATGCCCAGGGGTGACCCCGATGACTCACCCATCAACATGAGTAATTTTTTTCCACCAGTGGTCACAAATTTTCACTCATCCACCCAACATGTGTTTAGCTGGGGGTTAGGAGCGGACGGATCAGCCTAGAAATCCTGCAAGACTAATGCGGGCCACAGGCGGAGCAAATAAACTCGTGGCCTGAGCCCCTCCGGATGCCCAGGTTTGAGCCAAACAGGCTGACAGAGATCATGAGAGGCGGAAACGGCGCACAGGCTGAAGTCAAAGGCCTGGGTCTGAGCGCCGGTTCTGCCAGGCCCTGGTGCTGTGACCTTGGCTATGCCTCGTGTGACTTTCTGGGGCTTGGAACCCTCCCCTGCAAGTGTGGAGATGCCTTTTATAAGGCAGGCATAACAACACCTGCCTCCCATGACGCTTGCGCTGGTGAATCTAAGGTCACATAAATGAAAGTACACCTGATAATCTACAAGGTTAGATAGTGTAAAAGTTACTTATCAGGAATTGATAAACGCCCTTTACACTTACATATATCAATACTATAGTACTAAATACCTAGGGATGACAAAACTTGGGCCTGCTCAGAGGTGGGAGTCCTGTCTTCTGAACTGTGCTGTGCGCAGAGAAAGGATCAGAAATCAAGCAACGGGCTGGGTCGCCCTTGCTGAACATGGTACACCCCATAACATCCAGCCCAAGGAGCCCCTTCAGGTGATGCCCAGCCCCGGGTGGCCCAGCTCTTCGACACTGCGCCTTCCAACCTCCACCACCACCCCACTATCTTGGATGGTCTCCAAAACCGAACTTACAATTCCCGAAGACTCAGCGTCTGGAAGAGCTGCCATGAGAGTGTGGTAAGCCGGTTACTCGACAGGTTTCTGCAAGAGTGACAACAAAAGGGGGAGAATTAAAGGACGAGTCTGGCACGGGCCATGCTCTCAGATGCAGGTTTGGTCACTTCATGAGAACGTGGCTTCACTGTCCCTCTTCTCCTTTGCTCCACTCTGCAGCCCGTCCGCCCGCAGTCGAGGCCACAGGTCAGGTGTGGAGAGGGTTCTGAAGCCTTTCAAAGGGACGAGTTTTACAAATCAAAAAAAATTTCTTTTCTCTTGATCCTTCTCTCACATCCACTCACCACCACCAACGGTCAGGGAGCCTTTTGGAAGCCACTCCCACAGGAACACAGAGAGCACTCAGGAGGCACGAGCCAGCACATGATCATTTTATTATCACCGCTGAGGGGTGGGCAGCCCCCGAAACCCTGCACATAGATAACGCACATGCCTCAAAGAGCCTGAAGGTGAGTGTACACCCACGAAACCACTACCACAGACAATGCCACAGCCTGAACTACCACCTCCCGTTAAGGTTCCGCCCGCTCTCTGTTTATATGGTCCAAACATTTCACACAAGGTATATCCTCTTAACAAATTATGAAGTATATAAAACAGTATTGATGGTTGTGCACTATGCTGTACTTCAGATCACTGGGACTTACTCATCTTCCATAACTGAAACTATGCACCCTTTTACCAACAAGCATGCTTTTTTTAAAAAAAAATTTATCGATTGATTTTAGAGAAAGAGAGGAAGGGAACAAGAGAGAGGTATCGATTTATTGTTCTAATTACTTATGCATTCACTGGTGGATTCTTGTATGTGCCCTGACCAGGGATCGAGCCCACGACCTTGGCATATTGGGATGATGCTCTAACCAACTGAGCCACCCAGCCAGGGCTTTACCAACAAGCCTTCCTAACATTCACACTCGTTGGAAAAACTCTGCCGGGCACCTACCTTACCTTCCCTCAGCAGAGATGCCCGTCAGTGATTAAGACATCGGCCTTTTGTTCACACTTCTTTTCTCTTCCTAATGGCTATTTAATTGTTCTCATTAGGATGTACAGGGGAAAGGAGTAGCCATTAGTCTTCCAAATAAAAGAAGAAACACACCCACAGTTACTATTTTGCCAGGTTCAGCAACCAACTTGTGATGTGCTCACAGCTTTAAAAGGCACTGCTAGAATTGGGGTGGCACCCCCAGGAACGACGTTCTCATCCAGTGATGACAGGCAGGATGGTGGTCACTTAAGGCAATAAACACGCGCATGCGCGCGCGCGCGCGCACACACACACACACACACACACAGTGTAAGTGCCTGTGTCTATCAGACATGTCAGCAGTAATGCAAAGACTTGCTTATACACACTCACACGCTCAGATGCTTACAGGTGCATCTGCATTTAGATGCTTCTACAACAATTATTTGTACAGAGACAAATATAGGCTCACTGAGGAATGAGGGACAGCTGATAAGGTCCCTCTGGAACTTACGTTCAAGTTATAAGTGAAAACCATGAGAATCACAGCCATGATGCACGGAGAAGAGGTGGACGGCGGAACGCAAGTAGCTGATGGGGGAGAGGAGGCCGGCTGCCTGGGCCAGGGGCTTGGAGCAGGGCCTGTGAGCAGGTCACTGGGCAGCTGGACGAGAAGAGTGAGGACGAGCACGTGCCAGGGAGGAAGGAGCACTCTAGGGAGCAGAGTAGCACGTGAGAAGGCCTGCGAGGGACCAGGGGCAGAAAGGAGGCCCAGAAGAGTGGTCTGGGACAGGTAAGAGAGGGGGCCATGCCACCTCCACCTTGCTGGCCATGGTAGGGGTTTGGGCTGTATTTTAAGGAGCAATGGGAAGGCGACGGACAGCCTTCTGTGGCAAAGGGCATAACACGACTGCCACTTCTAAGGGCAGGAAGACAACACGGACGCCAGCAGACCGTTCAGGAGGCTGCTGCAATATTCCAGGCAAGGAGAGGGGGCTGAGATCATTAAGGGGATGGGCTCAAGGTGCTGGAGGCAGAGCCACCAGAGCCTCCTCCTGGGCTGGATCTGGCAGAGGAAGGAAAGAGACCAAAGCAGCCAGGCAAGTGGGGACGCCATTTTAGTGAGAGGAAGAAGCTGTCAAAGGCCACGTTTGCGGGGGGGGCGGGGGGGCGGGGAGAATCAAGAGCCCCCACCTTGCTAACGTTGCTTGCGATGCCTGCTGGACATGCCTGCGGGGCGCACGGGCGCGGGCCCGCGGGGGCGGGCTAGCCTGGGTGAGATCGCAGGGTACCACAGACAGCCACAGGGACGGGGATGCAAACACAAGAGCAGCCTGGGGGACAGGTTCCCTTCTCGTCTGAGGCAGCCGCACCTCAGTGACAGCCCACGACTGCGTGGAGAGGCAGCCCCGTTCCGAGGGTGCAGGGGGTTGCTGGAGAAGGGGAGGGGACCGCGGGTAGGTGTCCCCCACGTTTACTGTTCTGATCTCGGCCCTGCACCCAGCACCCCCTCCTTCAGGCTCCTTAAGGCCACACAGGCCTCTCTAGGACAGTCCCCATGCCCCCAAACTCTCACACACTCCTGGTACAAGTGGCAGCTCCCCACCCTCACCTGTCTGCATGCTCAGCTTCACAACACCCCAACAACAGTCCACCTCACTCCTACAAAGCACCCCATACCCTGCTGACGGGGAGGAAGGGGGTGAGGAAGCACAGGCATGGAGACCACTGCAGGGCCCCTCCTGTTTGGGTGAGCGGAGCAGGGGAGCAAAGGCACAGCCCCATCGAGTCACTAACCACACCCCCGGAGCTCGGGACCCGGGGTCAAGGGCAAGTTCCAAGAACCAAAGCCCTGGCCCTGGAGCTGAGCGTCGGTGGCCTATGGAAGTCAGCCCCGGACCAGGTCACTGCACCCTGGAGACAAAAGCAGGGAGGAGGGGGCGTGAGACCCCAGGTGAGGTGGAAACCTTGCCCATCTCCAGGGAGGACCTGTCGGGGGGCCTGAGGCAGGGGGTAGGTTGCCAGCAATGTCCTTTCACAAAGGTCATGTTTTGCTACATTAGGCATAAATGTCACGAGAAAATTGGATTCTGAAAGAAAGAAAATAACAGGCATTCTGGGCAAATAAAGAATAAGAAACAGCATCATCTCGCAAGACAGAGAAGGGCGGGGGCTGGGACACCAGAGGTGGGCTCCTGCCCTCCCAGGGGTATCCCGGCTTCCAAGGAGAAAGGGCCCCTCAGGCTCCTCCAGCTCGTGGCCAGATGGAGAAGCCACGACAGCCGCGTGGGCTCCGTCCACACCTGTGCACACTCCTTCTCCCCAGCCTCCTGGCCATGAACCAATCGCCGCTGCTCCCCTGGGACAGCAAGGCTCCCTGACTCCTCCCTCAGGCCAGGCCCCTTCCTTCCCGCACCCGCCTGCCTCCCTGCTCCACCAGGGACCGCGTGGAGCTCTCTCGCATTCGGGACCTCCTTTCACACTTACAGCAGCCACATCACGTCCGTATCACCACCATCTCCAGGTTACGGAGGAGGAAATGGGGGCTCAGAGGTTGCTGCTTGACGTTGAATGGCTCTGAGTGCAAAGACTCGCAACAGGCCACAAGTAACATCCCCAGGAACACTGCATCCGACACGCAGACATGTAAACTCCCAGGTACGCACGCACCACCCAGTGCATGTGCCCAGAGACAGCGACACTGGGTCAGCACAAGGAATGAGGGGGGCAGAACACACGCTGTGCAGCCACGCACAGCACCCAGTCACACACACACACACACACAAAACAAGCCAGGCATGCCTCTGGCTGTCCTGCCCCCACCAGCACTTATAAAAGCTCATGGGACAGAGCAAGTGGGGAGGCTGAGGCACGGGGCTCCAGCAGACTTACCCCCGACGTGGGACTCAGCGCCCCTGACTTTTCTTCCAACTGGTGCTTCACCTGTACCCACCTGTCATGGGTTATTGATGGGTTGCTTGCTCTGCTCATCAGAACAGAGTTTAATTAAGAATCATCCTGCCTCTGGGCCCACAGCAGCCTGTTCCCGGAGCCTCCTCCCTAACAGATCCATTACCACTGTCTCTGATTTTTTGCTTGGGTCAATGCGCAGTTTCCCGGCCACCTGACCACTGGAATTAATTGCGTGAGCAAGATGTTACGAGATGAAGCATCAAACAGTATCCCAAAACCAAGCTCCATGACAATGCCCCCGTATCCCTCATCTGAGACAACCAAACAAAGCCATTAATTCTGTCTTGCACCACTGGCTCTGTCACAGCCCAGACTCCAGGGCCCAGAGGGACAGACGATGACGCTGTAGCTCCCAGGAGCTCTGGAAGCGGAGCCAGGCACGCAAAGGGCCCAACTCTGACCCTGAGGAGGGAGGGGGCCAAAGGGGCCCCTCCTGCCTAACCCCGTGGTGAACGGTGCGCAGGGATCCCCCAGGCAAAATCCACAGCAGGGTAAGTGGCCCCACAAGGAGGCCCCCTGGCCGAGAAGGGTATCACCTATGCCCTCGGGTCCCTGCTGTCCCACAAGAGGGTCACTCAAGATGGGCCCTGTTGCCAAGAGACGCCAACCTGATGGATTCTTCTGTTGCCTAACACACCCACATCCTTTGGGGCTGAGAGCTGAGAAGTGAACACTAAGCCCCACCCACAAAGTGATCCAACCGTGGATTCTTCCAAAAATGGAAGTCTTTGTGGATTTCCTGGCTGAAAGGCAAGGCAGACAACCGGAAACGCTCTGTCTCCTGGCAGAGGCAGCCCCGTGGCAACTGTGTCTCAGGATCCTTCGGGTCCGAGTGTGTAGGCACCGTTGGTGGCAGATGCCCTGCCATCCCTGCGCTGTTCAGCTAGACTGCCCCACCCCCCACGGCTCACATCAGCACCTTAGGTCCTGTCCGCTCTGCTCTGCTCCCACTTCTCTGCTGGGTCCTCACTCCCCTCTGCCTCTCCTCAGTCCCCACCCTCGGTTTTGGTTTTATCTTCGGTGGTGGACAGAGTCACACCTCCCAAAATTCGTATGTTGAAGCCCTAACCCACAGAGCCTCAGAACATGACTGTATTTGAAGAGACACCTTTAAAATGGTAATTAAAATAAAATGAGGCCGCAGGGGTTGGTCCTCATCCAGCGTGACCGGTGTCCTTAGAAGAGATTCAGACACAGATACAGCCAGAGGAGTGACTGTGTGACGATGGCAGGGCAGATGCCATCTACAAGCCAAGGGCAGAGGCCTCAGGAGAAACCAGCCCTGCCCACTCCTTGACCTTGGACTTCTAGCCTCCGGAACTGAGAGGAAAGTCTGTGACACTTTGTTATAGCAGCTCAAGCAAACTAATACATCTGTTCTCAGTCACTCATCTGCCCCAAGGCCGTGACAGCCAAGCTGACTGCCCGACTGTGAACGCTGAAAGCGTCCGCATACGGGTCTCAGTCACTCTGGTCTCTCTGCCTACGCCCAGTCACTCTAGGGTCCAGCCACTAAGCCACCCAATCTGCTCTCTGGCCACCTGGTCGGCTCCCCGCGTCATGCCCCATTCCCCTCCAGAACTAGAGTGCGTTCCGTTTACGAACCACTGTCAGAATGCTGCCCACTTCTCCACGGGCCACACGCACCTCGTCGGTCTCGACCTTGTGTCTTGTGCAGTCAGCCTCAGGGCAGACTTGGCTGCAGCCCACTGGGAGGAGGGGGAAGGGGGCTGCCGCCCACTCCTGAGGTGGGACTGGTGAGAACAAAGGGAGCACTGTGCAAAGCAGCCACCAAGGCCCGCTGCCGGCCACTGAGGACGCCCTACGAGCCAGCCCCTTAAAGTCCGGGGCCTGCAACATTCCTCCTGAAGGCCAAGAAATATTTTTCTACATCACTGACATATTTGCTTTTCCCTCAATTAAATTGCTCTAAAAGGGGATGGGGGGTTAAAGCCATCTGAGCCATTTTTATTCAGCTAAATTACACTGGATGGCTCATTTAATGAACTTTAATGAAGCCAAAATGCTTTCTCTAATCAAATCTCAAGTGGCACGACTGGTGTCTTGACCTTCGATCAGGAGACTGGAGGCAGCTTTTCTCCCGGGCCCTGGGCTGGGCAAAACCAGGGTTTCCCAGAGTGAGTTCTGGGGCATTCGAGGTCAGCAGGATGTTAATGGGTCTCGAAAGAAAAAGAAAATCCATGCTGCTTGAAAAATATTACACTAAACAAAATTGAACATGGTTGAACTGCACAATATTCAGAGCCTTAACTGAAAAAAGAGTCTGCCTACTGAGTCGCTCAAACTTGCTGGATCACAGAAACTTCTCCATGAAGAAAGAGTCTAGCAAAAACATCACCCACGGAACATATTTAGAGAAATGAGAGTTGTGATAAGAAATATGCGTTTGATACTTCGGGTGGTGAACACATTGTACAATACAAGGATGGTATGTTGTAGAACTGTATACCTGAAACCTAAATAATGTCATTAACTAATGTCACCCCAATATAATCATTTAAAAAGTAAAAAAAAAACTGCATAGTAGTATATCAAAAAAAATTTTTTACAGATTATTACATTATAAGTAAAATTGCAAGTGTTCTGAAATTCTGTCCAAAGACAATGTAATAAAAATATGATTAAAAAAAAATATATGTTTGAAAAACAAAAAGAAATATTCATTTGGTCTTGGCCCATGGTTCCTGGCTCACAGTTCCCAAAACCCTTGGCAATTTCCTGAGTGATAAGAGGAATTGGGTGTCTTTTGTTTTAATGTTTGGCCTCTTGTCCTCAGTTCCTGAAATTACTTCAGAAGATGAGGTGACTTTTGGAAATCCCCTAAACCTGGGGGGGTGGTTGCCAGGAAAACTATGAGTGGAGGGTGGAACTTTCAGACCCGCCCGCTGGGGTTAGAGGCTGAACCTTCTGCCAACGGCCAGTGAGCTAACCCATCACGCCTATGTCAGCAAGCCCCCCTGAATACCCCAAAGCAGGGGGTTTGAAGAGTTTCCAGCGTGAGGAAGCTGAATGCTTCCAGGTGCCACCGAGCTGGGCCGGAAACTCCACGGGGACAAAAACTCCGTTATTCTGGGCTTCACCCTCTGCATCTCTTGGTCTGACTGTTGACTTGTATCCTGTAACATCCGTTGTAATAAACCAATAATCTAGTGACTCAAAGAGTTCCTGAGCCTCCGCTTACATGTTGCCTAAGTCCGTGCTCCAGGTGGTATAACAGTCCTCCAAAGGCATCCACATCCTAGTCATGGGGCCTGTGAACATGTCAACTTCCACGGCAAAAGAGGCTCTGCAGATGCAATTAAAACAAGGGACCTTGAAACGGGGAAATGGTCCTTCATTATCCCGTGGCCCCAGTGCAATCACAAAGGCCCCTGAAAGTAGAAGAGGAGGGCAGACAAAAACATCGGCAAGAGATATGCGATGTGCTGGCCTTGCCGACAGAAGAGGGGCCGCAAGCCGAGGAATGAGGGCGGCCTCCGCAAGCTGGGGAGACCAGGGACCGATGTTCCGGCAGCCTCCTGAGGGAGTGCGGCCCTGCCGACCCCTGGATCACAGTCCAGTGAGGCCCCTGTCGGACGTCAGAGGTGTAAGAACTGTGTGCTTTTAGCCACACAGTTCATGGCAATTTGTTGCAGTAGCAACAGAAAATGAGTATAGGCCCCCTCTGTATTAGAGAGGCAGGGCTGAGTAGTTGGGACAGACACCAAATGGCCCAGAAAACCTAAACTACTTAGTATATGGTCCTTTACAGGAAAAAAAAAAAATGTGCCAATCCCTGGCCTTGCCAAGAGAAACATAAAGCGAGCCACAAAATTGTCTAGTAGTTACATTTTAAAACATGGAATGAAAGAGGTGAAATCAGTTGAATTCATACATTTTACTTAACCCAGTATATCATCGGTTCAACACGTGGTCAATATAAACAGTGCTAGAGAGATAGTTCACACTCTTTTCTTCTTTGGGGCGGTGTCTCTGAAGCCTGCATGTGCCCCACCCTCACAGCCCACAGTTTGGACTGGCTGCAGTTCAAGTGCCCATGAGCCGCGGGAGGCCAGGGATCCGCATGCACAGGGCGGTGCTAGACCATCTGCAAGAGCTGAGGTCGTCGGTGCGGGGGGAGCCGTCAGCAGATGGGGAAGTGTCCCTACAAGTTCCCCAAAGTAAAGGCAGGAGTCCTTTCCCAGATGCCAGTCTGTCCTGGAATCTAGCAGCCACGTGGCTTGCGTACAGGGGGGAATCCCTCCAGCTCTCCCCAAGGGCCCTGCCACATTGTTGAGCGGCTGCCAGTGCAGTCTTGGGCTGCAGAAGCTGAAGGCAGGAAGGAAAGGGGGACAGGTCTTGCCGCATGCTGAGCAGTGGAGATGGGACCACGGCGGGACACGTGGGAGACCAGGTTTGGGCACAGATTGCTAGACTCCTCCAGAACGCAAGGCCCACCTAACCACGGCCAGACCCGACCTGGAAGCTCAAGCCTTTCTGTGCAAGGACCTCGGCCTCCTTTCCCATACAGTCTCTCACCACCCACTGCCCTCTCCCACTCTTCACCTGCCCCCCGGGCGGGCTGCACCGTCAGTGCTCTGCGCACTTCTCCGTCTCTCCGCCGCTGTGCCCGGTACGCCCTGCGCGCTCAGGCTCTGGCTCCCCATCCCACAGGCACAGCTGCCGCCCCCTCTGAAACCCTGCCCTCCCTTCCCGCCCTGCTGCAGCCCATGTCCCAGGCTGCTGACTCTGAGTGACAGCTGTGCGCTGGCCTCAAGACGGCTTCTCCTGAGGGTAATGAACCATCTCCTTCCCTTTCGAGAGCCTTCAGAGACCCTGAAATGCAGTAAGTTCTCAATGAAGGGCGGTAAACTCAGCTGAGTTCCCACAAAGCCAGGACCACGTGGGCCTGACACCTGCATGCTCTGTGACCCTGGGTGAGTTGCTTAACCCATCTGTGCCTCCATCTGCTCATATGTAAACTGGGGATAATAATAGGGCATGTGAGTTGTGGTGAGGATTAAATGGGTGTGGCAAATCGGGTGCAGAAAGCCGTTGGCACAGTGCCAGGCTGTTGAACAATGTATCATTCTCTATGCATGGCATCCCTCCCCATATCTGCCCATCTCCAGTAAAAGCAGGGACAAGTCCAAGCCCAATAGGACAAACACCAGAGGCCCAGGCAAGACCCCTGAATTCAGGCACCCACAAGGTCTCCGTTCATCAAAGAAACAGGGAGACCCAGTTCAATGAGACAGCAGGTAGTACCTACTTCCCTGGGGACAGGCTGATCCCAGTGCCCCTGCCAGCCGCTCCCACCCTGGGGCAGAGCCTGCGGGCCCCACCCTAAGGCCTGGGGTCCAAGGTCTGGTCAGGCGTCGCCCTGCCTCTGGGTATTCACCTTGAGCAAGGACCCCGAAAGCGCCTTAAGTCAGCTCTGTTCCTTCCGGCATCTGCTTGACACCAGACTGTGAGTGGTACTGAGACCATTCCAGGGGATTTTGCTCTTGGAAGTTTCTTTTCAGGGAAATCGACCAAAAGCTAATTGCCCCAAGGATGTGAGCTCCCTCTGGGCATCCCCTGCTGTGGCCGCCCCAGGGTGGGGGAGGCCAGGCCCGGCCTGGGGAGCCCACTGGCCCAAGAGCGGCTCCCACACGGGAACCGCGACGTGCTGACGGAGCCAAGAGAGCGCACCCCTATTAACTCAAGGTTTGTTATGACAAGAGAAAAACAGTCACAGAGAGCATCTGCGAGAAAATCAGGAAAGTGCGCGATTAGTGACTAAAAGCAAAGCAGGAGCTCTGGAGGGAGGAGGGAGCCAGAGGCGGGCGTGGCCACTGGGCAGGAAGCGCTGGCAGGCCTGGGGAAACCGAGTCCCCGGGGGCTGGCGGGGGAGGGCAGGACAGGGCGGGGGCGCCCCGTGCCCTCCAAGAGCCAGAAAGCACACTCCTGCTAATTACATTGCAGGCAGAGCGGGCACCTGTCCTCCGTCGGAGAGCAGCCCCTGGGACCCAGCGAGGTCTGTGGCTTTCTTAAAAACAACAAAGCTGTGAGCGAAAGCTGCTTTGGGTCTTTTATAAGGAAGTCTGATCAGGCCTCCAGCCCTCCCTCCAAGGGGCGTAGTTGGAAGGCACACAGGTAAGCTGTGGGTCTGGGGAAGGTACGCGGGAAGAAGTTCTCCAGCTCTGGGTGTCACGGTCACCCGACTCAGCAGGGCTGGACTAGAGCCTGCATTACCAAGGAGTTCCGGAGGTGGGGGGCGGGGGTGGGGATGGTCTGGGAGCCACCCTTCAGAGCCCCTGGCCTAGCGAAATTTTGTTTTCCCAGTAAGTTGATGTTGGTTCCTACTAAGTCCTCCTGTTCTAAAAGGCCGGACAATCACATTTCTATGAGAGAATAAGACAGCCATGCGTCAGGCGTGAAGACAGACTCTGTCAGGGGCCAGGAAACTCCTGCAAGGGCTCTGGGAGCAAATGCCGTTTCCAATAACTTTAAAGGAGACTTAACAATCCCCGCCTGAACTGTGGTGATGACAGCCAATGGGGAGACGCCACCAGGCAGGAGGAGAAGGACTGTCACAGCATCAGAAAGTGGCTGAAATGAGCAAGCTGGGAGCCTGCTGCCCAAGTGCCTCCCAGATCTGGGCAATCTATTTGCTCCGGGCCCCTCTCCAGCAGGATCTCTCTGGGTGCAGGGCCCAGTTCACCAGCTGCAGGATGTTTTAGGAGAACCCACGGGGTTGGGGTGTCCCACCAGGAAGGAGGTGCTTCTAAACCGCATGTCTGGTGAGCCTGGAGGTGAGGAGGGCTAGAAGCAGAGAAGGTGAAAGGGCAGTGAGGGAGGTCCAGGCTGCGGGAGGGGACATGGGCCAGCGGGAGGGGAGCAGGGATCAGGGCGCAGGGGACAGGCGAGGGAGACAAGACCAGAGCATCCACACAAACGAGTGTGACCCGGCTGGGGATCCCGGGGAGCCACGGAACTGCCTCAGGAACAGGGAGGAGACAGGCACAGAGCCCCCACAGGTCAGAGCCATGCTTGGGGGCAGCGGTGCACCTGGCCTGCCTGCAAAGCCCACGCTGCTGCTGCCTGAGGTGGGGGTCCCCGGGAAGCCGGAGGCCGAGCCAGGGAGCAGAGGCCTCAGCTCGGAGCTCAGAGCACAGTGTCACCGACTGGGAGGAAGGGCTAACTGAGGCCACTCTCTGGAGGGATCAGGCCGCAATGGAGTTGACTTTGCTGACAGAGGCCTGAGGGCACCCGGGGGCCCATCTCCAGGAGGGGTGTGGGCAGGGGGTCTAAGCTGGAGCAAACGTGCTGAGCTGCCACTGAGTGTCCAGAGGCTGGCATTTTCGTGTGACTACATCATGCTGGGGGGCTGGGCAGATTCAGGGGTGCTCTGCCCTTAAGCTGCTAAGGAACCCCCTGTGCAAACACTGGCTCGCAGAGACAGAGAGCAAAAGGCAAGTGCAATGAAATGACAGGGCCCCGGCTTCCAATCCCAAGCTTGCACCAGTGACGAGGCGGCAGGGCCTGGACTGAGAATTCTAAGAAAGGCCCCGTCCACCTGCAGAAGCCAGGTCTGCACTCTGAGGTCCCCCAGACCACCAGCCCCGCAGCACACAAGGCAGCAGGGCTTCCAGAAGGTGCCGGTGCCGTCCTCTTGGCCATTTCCTAGCTCTGTAACTTCCGGACGGTCCACTGCACTGTGCCGAGCCTCCCTCTTCTCTCCTCCGAAATGGGAGCATTTATTTGATGGTGAGAATTAAATCAAATGACACACGTGCGCCCCACACAGTGCCTGTCATGTGGAGGCACTCGGTGGAAACAGGCTACAAACACTTAGCAGAGACCCACAGAGAAAAAAGCTGATGAGGTGACATCTCCAAAGCAACTGTGAACCAAGTAGGGGATCCACCAGGACGGGGGTGGGGTGAAGGGCAGGGCCGAGGCTCCTGGTCCAAGATTTTTGGGAGCAAACAAGCCTATGGGGGAAACCATCACCACCAGAGCAATGCAACAAGAAAACTCACACCAGACAATGTGCTCGGCAGACGCTGCTAAATGGTTTCCAATTAATTAACTGATTACAGGATAGAACAGAAGGGGACTCGAAAGAGTGCTGTTGACCTTTAAGAATAATTAATATCATCAGGATACCAAAATCATCCAAGGAAAATAATGAGGAACATTTTAATATTACATTCGAAAGTGCTGGATGGGAGGCAGATGGGCCTTGTCTAAGCAACCCCCGAGCTCCCTGCTCCAGCTCTGGCTTCCTGTCTACCGATCACCCCCGCCCAGCCTCCTGCTGAGACTTGCAGGTGGACCGGGGAGAGGTTAGGACCTCCCACCCCTGCCCTCATGGGCAGGTGCCACCCTGGTGCAGCCCTGTCGCCCCTCCATTTGTCCGGGCAGCACCAGCAGAGAAAGGAGGACGGGGGAAAGACACCCGATGCTGAAAAGGGCACAGCATCCCTTCACAGTTCATGTGCACGTCTGCAAGGCTCTCCTCCTACCCAGTGCACTGCCAGTGCCGGCACCTGGGAAAGGCTCTGCTTCAGGTCTGGGGCACACACTCGTCCTCCGGGCTCCTTCCCCAACCCACCCCTGAGGGATTAAATGACATGTCTGACAGCAAACAGGCCACACGGCCTGTGAGACCAAGGGCCCACCTGCCTGAGCCATGGCTCTGCTCCCAGCACCCAAGCCGCGTGGCACTGCTGAGTTCATCTGGCATGAGCTCTCACTCCGTGACCCTACGGCCCCTCTCGGAATTTTAGGCAAATCCCTAATCCCCAGCGGCTGCCTCTAGGGAGCCTTTCTGACCATCCCTCCAGATTACCAGCCTCCCCACTCACACTCCCCAAGCGCTCTCTCCGTCCCTTTGGTTTAGAACTTGTCACACTGTCAAATAATTTGTTGCTTAACAGACTAGCTTCCTATTAGACAGCAGGAGCCCTAGGAGTAAAATTACAGCCTTTCTCTGTCTCTCAGTGTCCCTGATACAAGCCAAACACCTGGTACATAGTAGGTGCTCAGTGAAAATTTGATGAATGAGCCCGAGAATAAATGGAAGCAATTTGATCAAAGGAGGCAAAGCCCATAAAGACTTCACTCTTCCCTAGGTAGCTCTGAGGATGCAAGATTAATCTGTTCACTCAACAAGTCCTGATGACAGGTGGCCAGGTTTGGCAACCCAAACCCTGCTTTGCCCAAACAGCCCCAGTTCACATCTGTTACCCTGCACTCCTGACTGTCAGTCCCCCTTTCACTCTCAAAAGTGTCCCTGTTTGGACAATAATTTTACTGAATGCCTACTATGTGCTGTGCACACTTCTAAGTGTTGGTTCACAGCACAGAACAAAAGAGGTGAGCAAATTCTTCACTGGGGGAGTCCAACCTTTTGGCATCTCTGGGCCACACTGGAAGAAGAAGAGTTGTCTCGGGCCACACATTCAATACATTGCAATATGAAATCATTAAAAAAAATCTCATAATGTTTTAACTGAATTTATGATTTTGTGTTGGGTCGAATTCAAATCCATCCTGGGCTGCATGTGGCCCATGGGCTGTGAGTTGGACACCCCTTCCAAGTTTTCCTATCACACCAGCCTGGCTGTGTGGAAAGGTGGTCTCCAACCCCTTCATCACTCAGCATAGCCTAATCTGGTGCCCAGCCCACGCCAGGCAATGCTCGGCATGGGGTACCTAAGTCCCATTCCTTCGGGGACGTCTGTCTACTCACTCTATCTCTGGGAGAATCTCGGGGAGGAGACCTGTACGAAAGGTTTCCCGGAGCTCGGAATCTGACCGTGCCCCCTGGTCTTAAAGCCGTGCTGGTCCCACAGGGCAGGGGAGGCAGTCCCTTGGCCACTGCTCCCGTGTGCATAATGTCAGCCGGCCTGGAGCACCCGCCCTTGTTCTAAAATAACTTGTTACTTCTAACCCTGAGAAAGGACAGGTATTTACAAGATGGTCCAGCTACAGACACAAGAGGTCCTGTGGACCCACCCCCAGGACCCTGTGACCCTAAGGAACCCAGCCGCTCCTGAGCCCTGCCTTACCCCCAGGTTCTCATCTGTCTGCCCGCACACCTCCCCCACCACAGCCTGTTCTAAAGGGCTGCAGGGTTCAGACCCTGGAACTACACTATTTCCAAAGCCCAGGTGACATGCCTCCCACTGAAATTCCCTGCCACAGCGCGCGCCCCTCTCCCCACTTTCCTTGACTGCCTTTGGAGCTGCAGCCATGGGGAGGGAGGGGCCTGTTGCCCGGCAGCCCACCCTGCCCCCTGCTCTGTCTCACTTCCAGGATCAGTGAAAACATCTCTTGTCTCCTTTTAATTGCACTTTTCTGCTTCCCTCTCTGTTATTGGCCTCATGACTCAGGGCTTTAATTTAGTCCCCAAACAATGTCATTACACCACTGTTTTCTGCAATTTATGCCACGCACGGCCTTTTGGCTGCTGTTGTCCAATTGTTTGGAAAATGTTTGGGAAAAGCAGTGTTCATTCCTGTCCCCACGGCCTCCCTCCCGCAGAGACCTGGCAGAGCCCGCAGAGCTGATGCAAGAAGAGATGAGATAAGAATCGTATCTCATACTGAGTACATGGAACCCAGCACCAGCCCCCACCCCGCTTGGTGCCACATAGATCATCAGGCAGCTGCGTCCTCACCCTCTCCAGGCTGCGTCAAGGCTGATAGAAACTGAGTGTGAGAGGGCACCTGTCCACAGGGACACTTTGCACTGAGAGTTAGAGAAATGAGAGGGGGAAGAAACGAGGTAGCATGGGCCTGGCAAAGGCTGGCACTCCCGGGTGACCGCCCTCACCAGGGTTTGTGAGCCCGGCTTCTGCTTACAGTCCTTGTCATAAAGCCAAAGCCATCGTGTGCACTTGGACCGTAATCACTGTTAAATAAAAGCACGTTGGTAAACGTCACTGAACAGTCTGGATTTCACAGACCCTGCACTGAACAGGGTGCCGAACTCAACTAATTCTTCCTTATACCAGCACAACTACGGGTGACCTCAACTTAATTTAAAATCATGAGCTTTGAATACAAGTGCAAATAATTAATTAACTTGCTAATCATTTTCGCCTGCTATGGGGGTTTTTCCAGAATCATTAACAATAATCATGTGAATAAACTAAAGAAAACTGTAACACAGAAATAATTTTCTGAGAAATACAACTAACAGATAACATTTACTGAGTACTTGTTAGGAACTACTCACTATATGCTTCAAAGACATTAGGCCATTGAACTTCCCCCAAAACATTTTACGGCTGTGCTACCGTTATGATTTGCTCTCGCTGTACAGATAAAGAATCCGTGGCTTAGAGATTAGGTAACTAGCTCAAGGTCACGAAGCTGGTGATGTTAAAACAGGGCCTGAATCACCACATCTGATCGCAGCATCCACACCCTTAGCTCACTACAACACGTGCACCTCTGCGCACACGCACACACGCACACAAGCACGAGCCGGAAGGCATCCTGACTGCCACTGGAGCACTCTCGTTTCCACATGAAGGTGAAAGCCTTCCGGGGATGAAGAAGGCACCCCGTCATGAAGAGCAAGCCCACCACATCGTAACTCGGCCAGCTCTGCTGGGCTTCTCCCACAGCCTGTGCCCCTCTGACTGTTCCCGGGAGAAGGCATGTGACAAACCCGCTTGCCATGGGCCCTGGTCAACAGGAACAGAGCGGGCTTGTAAAGCAACAGGAGCAGCAACCCCTGGGCAACGGAGCCCGGCGGTTCTGCCCTGGAGGAAAGAGCGCCACATTGGCCCGGTTCCCTTCCCAATCCCATGGCCCATGGCGGTTCCCCATTTGGAGCAACGGAGGTCATAAATGTCAGTCCTTATTCCCTCTGCACTGGGTCCGGAAGGAGAGGTGGGTGGGGGAACAGGCCTTTCTCACATCCTCTTCCCTGGTTATATCGGGACTGCGCTGGGCGGGCGGGCAGAAGGCAGGTCGCTTGTCCACCACAGGTGCTGGGCTCTTCTAGCATGCCACCTGGCCCTTGAGGACACAGGTCAGCCGCAGCAGCTACAACAATGCTAGAGAGAAAATAAGGGGCAGGCCAGAGCCTGGGACCCTTCCTCCCGGGAGCTGGGAGCTGCGCACAGCTCCCTGTGCCCAGGCTGCTCCAGAGCTCTGGCCATGGTGCTGAATCCCCAGGGAGAGGCACGGAGAGGCTGAGAGCTGGGTAAGCAAAAACAGTGGTAGTTTGATGTCAATTTCCCCACCAAGAAGTCACAAATTTTCAATATTCCTTCAGGCACGACGGGCTCCCGACCACCCTCAGAGAGGTAAAGTGACCTTTGCACCAAGATGCAGCATAAAGAACCTGAGTTCTGGAGCAGACATTTATAGGTATGAATCCGTATCTTTAGCTGTGTGACCTCGGACAGCGCGTACAACCTCTGTGACCCGGAGCCCTCATTTGTGGAACAGGAAGACTGTCACATATTCAAGCAGGATTACCACTGGACGAGTGCCTAGCAGAGAAAACAACGCAACAAATGTTGCTCCTCTCCCTTTGCCCCTGGCTTTGCTCCCTGCCCGCTTGGGGTGCACGCATGTGCACACACACAGCCCACCGGTTGCCCGCTCCCTGTGTAACGCTGCGTGCCTCCCCTCGAGGGCACGCCTGCAGCCATGTGCTTCCTCCGCCCTTCCCCAGTAGCCTGGGAGCACGAGGCTTCTCTGCCGGGTTCGGCTCGGCACCAGCCCGCATTCGTTAACCTGCTTGGCACTGCTGGCCTCAGAAAGCGACTTTCACCATCCCAGCTGGACTGAACACTTCCAGCTGCACCTGGGCCACGAACTGCTTCGATGCCTGCATTCCTCCCCTTCCCAAGTCACAGTGCCGGCTGCAGGGGCACATTTCCAAGGCACCTGCCACCTGCATTTAACAAGACCCATCACAGGACTGTCGATACAGTCACCTAGCAGAAGTTTTGAACCTGACGATATTTGAATGTTTGCGAACTACATCTGAGCTGGCTTCAGGCAATGACCCAGCTACCACGATATCATCAGTAAAAGCAATGTCGGTACGTGTTGCCCATGTCACAGGAAAGGAAATTAAAAGAAAAAGCCAGGTGGTGACTGATGTCAGTCTCAGAGCAGCAGCACGACCCTGCGACCCAGACGCCCGGTGAGGCCTCTTGCGGGTGCTGGCGACGACAGCGGCAACGGCCCGGGCGGCAGACGAGACGGTGGCCCTGCTGTCAGAGGCCCGTGTCCTGGTGCAGGCTTCACTGTGTCTGCCGTGTGGCCTGGGACAAGTCGCTCTCAGTGTCCTCCACAACCAGTGGGGGTGGCAGTAGCTGCCACTGCACCTCCACACTGCACGTGAGTGAGAGGCGCCCTTGAGCAGCGGCTTCAGCAGCGCCTGAGCCACGCTGGCCACGGGAGCACACTGCCCGGGGCTCGACTGGCAGTCCCTGGGGGAAACGCCGGTGGGCTTCTGCAACAGTGCACACACAGTGGCAACCCCTGACCCGTGTCCCACTGCGGGGCCCCAAACAGACACATCCACTCACTTCACAGATGCTTAGGGGACCCAATGGGGTCTAGGTACATCAGTGAAAGAGTGAGTCAGGACAACAGAAATGAGAAATTCCCTGAAATTCTGATCTGATCTAGTGCTATAGAAAAAAACAGACCAAATATCTGCAAGGAACTCACCATGTGCCAGAACCTCAAATGCATTATCTCATCCAAGTCCCAAAACAAGCCTGAGAGGGAGACAGTTTTTCTCGCCACAGCTCAGAGATGGGACGGTACAACGAGGGCCTCGCAGTGGCTCAGCAGGCCCACAGGAGAAGCGAGCCCGGTCTGCCCGACTCCAGACTTTGCGTCCTCAAACACAATACCTTGTCTCTCCTCTCCACGCTCAGCCAGGTAAGGGGGCAGGCGGGCAGGGCAAGAACCTCCTAGCACAGCCCCACACCTGCGAACTCCCCTAACAAATCCTACTAAGGACCTTTGAAACGACCAACATGGGTTCTCAAGTATGTCTGGTCACCATCGGCAAGAGAGGCTTTCCGGAGATCATCGGAGGCCCAAGCAGAGACCTACGCCAACGAGAGAGGCAGAGAGGAACAGGAGGGGGACGGGATGGGAGGAGAGGGAAAGGGCAGGAAGACAGAAAGCTGCTGAGAGTCAGGGCTGGAGGGTGCCACCGCTAAGACTCTCCATGGAGTCCCAGCCACTGAAGCTATATTTAAGAACAGGCCTGGCTGTACAATTACAAGGCCTTAATTTGTTTTCTCTTCTGCACAATAAATAAGGTGCACACAGCTGCTCTTTGCAAACACTGCCCTTGCTGCACCGGCAGAGGCACCTGATTGGAGACGGACAGCTGGCACGCGGAGGGGCAGCCCCACTGCCGCCTACGGGGGGTGAGCTGCCTGCCCCTGGGGCACGGCTGGGCTCACAGGATGTAGAAAAGGGCAGGGGGACCCAGGTGCCATCCCAGTCTGCAGACAGGGGGTGCTGAAGCAGACACCACTGGCATCTGGCCCTGAGGGGCACCGGCCCAACATGGGACCAGGCTCAGCGAGCGTGGGCAAGGCCGCTCCAGCCCTCAAGGGCAGAAGCCCACTTCCCCTTGCCCTGTAGCTGCGCCCAGAAGGCTGGACACTTCAGGCTTCAGGCCTCACCAGGGAAAAACGAGAAGCAAATGGCCACGCCACTCCTCCATCGCATCGTCCACCCGCCCACCCACTGGGTGTCAGCCACGTGCTGGGCTCCGTCGTAAAGAGGGAGGTGCCTCAGGGGAGCTTTCAGGCCAGTAGGGACAGTAAACATCACGTAATTAGAAGTATAATGATTAAATTCACCTGTATGCTTATTGGGACGAGTGTGATGAAAGAATAGGCACCTAAAGAAGCGATGGGGACAGGGTGTGGGGGTGAGGCTGTGAGGGGCTTCTACGGGAGCCCGGAGCCAAGCTGGAAGGAGGGGGCGCTAACTCACACCACGGGGGCCAAGGGGCAGGAGTAGGGGGTGGGAAAGCACAGTCAGTGGAGGGTACAGTGGGGATGCAAAAGGAGAGGGGCTGGGAGGCCCCCAGGAAGCCCAAGCAGGCCTCTGCCCGGGCTGCACGCTCACCTGGCCAACTGAGGCAGGAAGTCTGGCCCTTAGCCAAAGAGCATCAGAGACACATTTAAGAGAACCAGACGAAAATGTTTAAATAATCTCCTTGTCGGCTGCACAGGAAAAAATGTGGGGTGGAGTAGAGGCTCTAGGGGGAGTGCTAAGGACACTGGTTTGGAAGACAGGGGAGGCTGGGCAGGGAAGCACTGAGACCCCCCTTGGAAGGAGGCCTGGGGACACCAGACACTGAGTGGACATTCTGCACCAAGTGGGGAGAGGGCGGGGGCCCTGTCCCTGCAGCCCTGACTCCCCGTCCCACTCTGGCTCGGATCAGAGGACCAACCCAGGGGACAGGAGAGCTGCAAGCAAGAGTTCTAACCTTTTTGTGCTGCCTGTTCAGAGGCCACAGGGAAGAGGACGGTGGGGAGTCACGCCATCCGCCTGGTTCCAGGCTCAGTGGGGGCCGGCGACCCCTCCTACAAGCCACCCTGTCTCCTTCACGGCCAGGCCTCTGGACACACAGTGCACGGTTCCCTCCTCCCAAGCAGCCCTCACCCAACACCACACATCCATTCCCCCACCCAGTCTACCTCAGCTGCGACTCCTTCCACCCTCTCAGGTGTTAGGTCGTCTGTCAACCCGCCAGGCGACCTTCCCCAGCTTTGCTACTCTCCCTGGGAGCCCTAGTCCCTGTCATACTGTGGAGTAAACTACCTCTGCCCCCAGCCCAGGACAGTCGCCTAGAAGACCACCCAGGCACAGTGGCCCCTGATCCCCTCAGGGCCAAGGCCAGTGGCCCCGAGAGACAAAGGGGTTAACCAGGGAGCGAGAGAGACTTTTGCAAATCCATCACGAGAAAACAAGGGAGACAGCGCCAGGAGGCTGCCCGCCTGCTGAGGAATGGAGAGGGACAAAAATTAATGACGACTCCAAAACAGCCACGGGACTAATCTCATTTTCTAAATCTGTCCTTAACAAGAAAAATGGAGAAAAGAGATGTGGACAAATGGGACGTAATGAAGCCTAAGGGGAGGGGGAAAGAAGAAAAGAAAATCAACTGGGAATAAATAAGGCTGGAAAATATCAGCACAGGGTCTAACCTCCGAGGCCAGGGGACACGCAGCCCGGAGGCCAAAGTGTTTGCTCAGCATTAGACCGCGTTTTGGGAAGGCGACGCTGACGAGGTCGCCACAAAATTCTTAAAGTTCGGTCCACAGGATCCGAGAGAAGGGAGACTCCCAAATCAAAACAACACAGCGCCTTCGGGGAGTGGGAGACTTCCACCGAGAGAGTCGCAAACGACCACGGACACGCCAGCCACTCGGCCTGGGCCTTGCTGGTTCTGCCCTGGGCAGATCAGGGTGTTGGTCGCAGAGCAAGGTGAACAGAAAGAAATTACCAGAAGGGCATCAGTAATTCCAGAACTTCAGAGGGTCTGGTGGGGAGGCACGAGTGGGCAGGAAAGAGGATGCCCGGTTCGGGGAGCTCGCTGCCTGCCTCGCAGGTGAACAAGCAGCAAATGCTGAGGGTGTGAGCGGACTGGGGCGTGACTGCCTTTGGAGACGGCAGATGAATGAACAGAGGCTAGAAAATCCCAGGTTGAAAATCCAGAGCTTGGTGAATTCTAGAGCACAGGACACATTTAAGGCTCAAGAAGGGCAAGAAGGATCCATTTGAGAAAAGGAACAGCAAAGGCTCTGCCTGGTCGTCAGGTACCACGGGCTGGGTGTGGGAAGAGGGCAGTGGCCCAGGCACATCCACACAGATAACTGCATTCGGCGGCGCCAGGAGGCCCCGGGCCTTGAGCCGCAGACATCGGCACAAAATCCTGGGAAGTCAGGGCAGCGGCCACAGAGGTCATCTGCCCTGGTGCGCTTCCCTGCTTTCCCGGGGTTTGTAACATGTGCCAGCTGCAGGAACAGTCCTGCTGGGGACCGGGGCCAAAGACAGCCAGGGCCGGTGACAGGGGCAGCCAAGCAGGCACGTCGAGAAGGCAGTTTAACGTAAGATCTAGGATTTGAACCCTGTCTTTTCTCTCGCCAAAGCCCAGGCGAGAGAAACTCCTGACTGTTAGCTCCACAGTGCCTGACAGCTAAGTCCTCCACAGAGGCAGACAAAGCGTGTACATGGGGAAGCAGCACGCGGACAAGTGTGCCAGTCGCCAGTCCCCCCGGGACTTGGAGGGAAGTCCCAGTGCGGAGGTAAGGGGCAGGTAGAGAGCAAACATCTACTAACATAACAGCTGCACACTGCCTTGGGGCCCGGATGAGTGCGGGGGGTGGTTTCAAGGAGAAAAAGCACTGAGTGATGTGCAACACACAATAAATCAGTCTCACCGTGTTTCCATCCTGGTAATAATCCCAGGAGAAGCTGTTGTTTTTTCAGCCATGTCCTGAAAGGGTTGGGACTCCAGCCACGTCCTCCATCCCACCCACCCAGTGCTGCAGACTCTCCTCTTGGGAACATCACCAGCCGAAACAATTATGCTAAAATCAGGACATTACCCCTCCTCACTCCATCATACACCCACACAAATCAGCTCAGGGCTGGTGCTCTAGGCTGAAGGTCGGGCGTGTGTTTGCTTAGGACAGAAAGAAATAACTTAACAAGGCATCCGGAGCTTTCGGGGGACAAAGTGAGAAACCGAGCCGAGCCTTACATTACATATTCTTGGAAATAAGTGGGCTATAGGCTAATGCTAAGAAATCTTGTATAATAAAGATATTCAGGTTGTAATGTGACTTGTCGTTAGAGTGTTTGACCTGAATAGGAAAAGAAACTGAACAGCTTTCTCAACAGAACCGTTTGAGGATGGCTGGTGCTAAATCCCCAGGGCAACAAGTGTCTGTCTGTCTGTCTCTCTCTCTCTCTGCCTCATAAAAGTGTAAAGATCCCCACCCCTTCCGTGAAAAGTTATTACTGTGAAAACTGGGGACAAACTTGCCTGGGATGTATAGAAAAGTACATGGAATCCAGAGTCAAACGGATCCGAGGCCAAGTCCTGGCTGCCCCGCTGACAGCTGTGTGACCATGAGGGAACTCAGCTTTGACTTCCAAGCCATGAAATGGGCACAGCAGAGCTTGGGCTTCAGTTACTGGGAGGAGTGAGGCCATGTTTGCAAGGGCAGAGTCCTTGGCACCTGGTACATTCTTGACCACTATGGGCCTTTCCCTCTCCTGATGCCAACTTTTTTTTTAACGTAATTTTCTAATCATCCTAATAGCTTTTTAAAAAACTGTCTGCATGAAAAGCATGGCCCTGCTGGCCCAATGGGAAGAGCAGGCGGACTCCTGGAGAGGGACTCAGAGGGTGCCGTGGCGTTCTGCTTCTGCCACGCATGGCAGAGGCCTCCCTGCGCCATAACTCAGAGGGCACCAGGATGAAAAGAGATGAGGTAGGAGACCATGTTCTGGGAGCCATGAAGCGCTCTAAAGATGACAGAAAGTACCAGCATTTGACTGCAGTTCATCGACATTGCTTAAGGCACCCCCAGGCCTTCGAGATCCGGCCAGGGTGTGAGCCACACCAGAGAAGAGATCCCAAAAAAGAAGTGGTGAGCCCGCTGCAGAAGTGGGGCCGGAGAGTGGTGGTCTCGGATCAGACAGAAGTCATGTGTAAGCTGATCCACTGCAATTGCCTGGGCCCTTTCTGAAGCCAGCAGCCTTGGAGTGGGGTGTGCAGAGCCTAGAGCAGGGGACCAACTGGAGGGACCAGAGGCTCGACCGGGGTTTACTGTCCATACTGAGGGAAGATACCAGGGACGGCAGATGTGAGCATTTCGGTCCCCAGAGAGGTGGCCTGCTGTGTAGGACAGAAACCCAGTTTTTCCAGAACACAGTGGTAGCTACCTAATCCCTCCTCTTTGATTCCATTATCACCACCACCAATAATGACAATAATTACTCTCATTGTGGGCAACTACCATATCTAAACTCTGTTTACTGGGCCTCCTATCATTCAATCCTGACCAAAATCCATCCCTAAAGTAGGCATATTACTATGCCCACTTGACAGATTAGCAACTAGCTATTCCAAGTATCAGTTTTGAAAATCCTTATCCTTAAGAATCCCTCATCCAAAATTCTTAAGATCCGGGAAAGGATATAAGGGTCAAGAATATTCCAGTCTCTCCAAAAAAAAAAGAAATGGATTTCTGTTAATGTATATGAATCAATATTTCACTTTTTCACATACAATAAAAACTGGAAGAGTCGAGAGGAGGCGGTCAGTCACTCATAAACCTTGACGCAGGACCCAAGTGTCCTGATCCCCAGCCTTCTCGGTGGCAGACAACTGGACCTCACAGGTCCACGGCGATGCATGAGGAAGACCTACACTGACACGGCAGCAGCTTGGGGACAGGGGACAACTGAGTCAGAACAATTCGGATAACCTGACATCAATACAGGGGCAGTGACTCCACTTCCTGCTTCTTATTCTGTACAGAGAAAGCTTCTCGGTCATCACCCTAAAAAAAGGAAAGGAAAAACAAGAAAAGAAAAGAGAAAGGAAAGGAAAGGAAAGGAGCCGCTACGCCCGGACTCAGCACTTAGTGTGAGAGTAAGTGATCATCTTGTGATTGCTCAGCTGGGGCCTGAAGACTTATACATGCATTTAGGGGACAGAAATAGAAGATGCTGTGAGAGAGCAGAGGAACCTGGCCCACTTGCCAGGAGAAAATGTCCCCGAGCTGCTGGGGAATGGTGTCCGTTGGATTTGGGTGTGTCTTCACAGCTGGGAGAGGTTCCTAAGTAAACGCATGGATGGAGCCACGCCTGCTCCTCTTTCTGGACTGTGAGCCCTGGGCGCCTCTGCGTGACCGCCCCCACCCCATGCCTATTGGAGCCCCTCAACCAGGGGCTGACCTTCCACACCAAGCTGCGCACCCAATTCACCCCCAATGTGCAGCCAGACGCAAACTGCAGGGGAGACGGCAATCACCCCTCCTTCTTGCTCTTGATCCCCCCGCAACCCATGCAAGTACTTAGGCAAGGACTGGCCAATGTGCCTGGGAGAAAACAGGGCCCAAGGTCATGGGCACGCTTCCTGGTACCATAAGAACCTAGTGCAGCCAGACACCCTGACCCCAAAAGCTTAGGAACCTTGCAAAGCCTGGCAGCCTGTCACTCACCATCCAGCTGATGGTAGGTCGTCCCCGCAAATGGCAGGTCATCACCCTCATCTGGGACCTCAAGGGTAAGTCAAAGACATTCCAGCACAACTCATTTCAGACTCGCCCACTCCCCAGGGTGCAGCCCTGCCCCCTTCTGTGGCACCTGGAAGTGTGACGGGCCCCAGAGCCCTCTCAGCTTCCCTGGGGGCTGCAGGCAACACGATGCCCTAGGAGGCCCTAGGGCGTGAGCGTCCAGGCACTGTCCCTGTGCAGGGCGGCACTGGAGCACAAGTGTGCCCTCTGCGTGTCATCTCCTGCCCACACAGTCTGGCTCGGTCCAGGGAGTGGAGAGATTTCACTCTCAGTTGCTGGGATTTAAAACTGAGAGCTTTCACTGGACCTCCAGCTCTTCTTGGGTGGGGGAATTCCCAAAAAAAACAACAACAAAAAAAAATCCAGCAAGTCCAGCCACAGGAGGTCCCACCTCCACACGGTAGCGGTCAGCTGGGATGGCTCCTGCCCCTCCTTCAGAGCGGACTCGCGGTCCTCTGCCTGCACCGTCCCCACCTGGCATGCTGTGGGCATGCGGCTCTGGGGCCCTTGTATGACCCCGTATGAAAAGGGAGGCTTCTCAGAGGTCAAAGGCTTCTTCCCCTGGGATATTTTACATTGAACCTCAGGTCCCCAATAAAATAAACACCCGGAACATCTGGTCCAAGGCCCCACGTCTGGCTGCGGCCACGCCTCCAGCTGCAGAGCGCACACGTCAGCAGAGTCCTGCCACGGAGGCTCAGGGAGGGCAGGGGCCACAGCTCGATGGGCCAGTTCAAAGGGAGGCCTCTGTCCCCCACAGCGAACACGTCCGCTGAGAGCAAAGGCCACGCAGTGTACTATTTCCAGAGGGAGGAAAGAAAGTGCAACGCAAGGCAGGGGTGGCCATATCCGATAAATATACATATACATACGCATGTGTGTGTGTGTGTGTGTATGTGTGCGCGCGTGTGTGCGTGGTGTGTGTATACACACACATATATATATTTACATCCAGTGGACGCCCACGATGGCCGTTGTCCTCACAGAAGAGTTGGCCAGGCAGCAAGTAACCCCCGTGGGTGGGGTTGGTTGGCATTCCCCCCAATCGCCCTATGGTTCCTGTCACCCCCGGGAAGAGGGGTCATCCCACCAAATCCCAGTCTTCAGCCCAGAGCTAGCTGTGGGGAGGAAGCGCCAAGTTCATGTGAGGCCCGGCCAGAGCCCCTCTGCCATCACACATGGTGGTCGGGCGAGGGGGACAGTGGGGGAGGGAGGCACAGACAGCCCTCCCATCCGGGCCATGTGATAGGCAGTGTGTCCCAAACAAAGCTGTGTGACGTTATATGCAGGCATCTCCCCTTCTCTGGGCTCTTTTCCACAGAACCCAGAACCTATGCAGACACCACATCTGGTCTCGCCCCGCTCTGTCTTGTGCCCTCCCCACCCTGGCAGACGCACACTACGGACCCACAAATGGTCTCAGAAGTGTCATATTCACATTCTACAGGAGCGGAATTTCTTATCATTTACATTCCCATACAACTGCAAATTCTTCATGAAAAATGAACAAACTTGGGAGTCTGGGCCCCCTCCTGATAATCCTGGTACTAAGCTTTTCCTTCTGACAGGAGCCTTGGAAAACGTCAAATCCAAAACCATCATTTTAAGAATCAAAATCTGAGGCCCAGAAGGTCAAGGGGCTTGCCCCAGGGTGTATGGCTTCAATGCCGGGGACCCTCTCCCTGCCGCAGGCCCCCCAGCTCCCCCGCTGCAGCCCAGCATCCAGTTCAACTCACATGTAGCGCAAATGGGGGTTCTTGGCAAAGGCTCTGGGCTGGATGCTCCGAAGTCCTGAGTTCTTGATGGTCCTGAGAGAGAGAGAAAAAGAGGGTCAGCAGAGCCGAAGGGGCAGAGGGACACCTGCTCTGGGCTGAGGGTGATGGGAGGTCAGGCCGAGACTGGACCTGTGGCCACCCCTGCGAACTGAACTCGTTTCTTCCTCATCACTACCACTGGGCAGTCCACCTCGGGGGCCAAGTGAGGGTTATCTGGGCTCACACCCCAGGGACCTGGGGGACAGTTCAGGATGGGATTGGGCAGTACTGGCAGCTGGCCTCACCCAGACGGGCAAGTGCGTGAGAACAGGGCTCCCCCTTGGTGCCTCCCTCCCCTACCCCGAATCCCCCACCGCCACTGAAGCCCAGAGGAGGAGGCCGCTGAGAGTTCCACACTCCATGGGGCCATCTGTCAGGCAGAGGTCCCAGAAGAGAGCGCTAGCCCAGGAGGCCTGGGTTTGGGCTCTGCCCTGAGCCCGGAACTGCAGGCCAAGATTCCATGCAAGCCCCTTGCCTCTCCAGGCCCAGATGACCTTGGGGGCATGAAGAGCTGGCTGGTCTCTCCAGCCAGACATTCCCTAAAAGGGGTGAGCCAACTCTACTGACAGGGGAACCCCCAGCAAGTGCAGACAGACGCCTGCAGTGCCCCCGCCCAGCCCGGGAAGGCAGACGGGCAGGCGCCCCCACCCTGAGAGGCCCCTCCCAAGACCCGGCACTCACAGCTTCTGCAGGCCGGTGTAGAGCTCCATGTCCACGGCGTTGAGCGTGTGCAGGCCGCGCCAGTTCTCTATGTGTCTGCGGGGGGAAGGCAGGCACCGGTTAGTGGGGGCCGTGGCAGAGGCGCAGGCTTGAGAGTCAAGGGGACCTGGGCTTGAAGCCTCAATCAGTCCCACACGAGCTGGGCTTTCACCAAGCACCAAACCCCTCTGGGCCTGTCCCCTCCTCTGCACGGGGACAGGCCCCCCACCTGCCTGCCCAAGGGATCACTGTGAGGTCCCAGGGCAGCATGGAATAGGATACTCCCCCTTGGTTCCAGAAAGCCTAAAGCCCAATCCCCTGTTGATCTTCGTCACTTGGTTCCCTTCCGTCCCCTCTCCTTCCTTTTCTTTTTTAGGATTTCCTAAGGACAGGCTCGTTTTCTTAGTTCCTGCCCATAAAGACAATACAAATGCTGTGTTAAAAAGGGGGGGCAGGTGGCCCTGACTAATGTGGTTCTGTGGTGTCGTCCCACAAAGCAAAGGGTCACCGACTGGATCCCCAGTCAGGACGCATACAATGCCTGGGTTGTGGGTTCAGTGCCCAGTCAGGGCACGTACAAGAAGCAACCGATCAATGTTTCTCTCCCACATCGATGATTCTCTCTCTTTCTCCCACCCTTCCCCCCTCTCTCAAAATAGATAAATAAAATCTGTTGTTTTTTTTTTTAAACGGATGCCCTGCCAGTGGGCATGGTTTTTGGGTGGAAGAGCCCAGGAGGAACACACACCCGCCTCACGGGTCCCTGGGATCCAGACACTGACGTCCCCATCAGGTGACCACAGCCCAGTCTCTCTGGAGCTCAAGACGCCAGGGCTAGATTTTACAAAACTGACTCCACAAAGCGGGAGACAACCAAGGGACCAGGGAGGCACCAGGCTGTCACAGACAGAAGCCGAGACTGGATTCAAAGAACCTAATCCCAGCCTCATCTCTGAGACGTGGGCGGCCAGGGCGTGGAGCAAGGGCTGCCACCGCCCTGGGCTTCCTGGGTCCCCAGGTGTAAAGGGAGAGGCCTGCGCCCCCTCAGCGGTCTCTCTCCTCCTCATAAACCTCCCCTTTTAGAACTTTCTCCCCAGGGACCTCATGTTTGAGGAGGTTTGTGTTGAGCAAGCACACTGCGTTTATTAAGCCATAATGAATGCATCTTCTCGAATGCATTCATCAAAGACATAAGTCACCATTAACCAGAGCTTTTCACCAACGAATATAAACCAGCACTAACTCAGTCAGTGGATGATTCCAGCCCAAGGCAGAGGAACTCCCAAGCTCTGTGAGCAAGGGAGGGCTTCTCGTGGGTCTGGGTCTGGTTTCTGTAAGGTTTGGGGGAGGGTGATGCTGGCAGTTCCAAGGCGCTCCAACACGCCTCAGGAGTCTTGGGAAGAGCCCGTTGCCCACCGGCCTCCTTGGGTCTGACTCTCCCATCAGTGGCCCCGAAGCCTAAGTGCCCTCTCAGCGAGAAGTGCAGAGAGGTGACAGCTCACCCTAGGACACTCAGGCCAGAGAAGTGGCGGCCACGTTCCCCAGACGTCCCCTCCCTGGTGACCCCCCCCAACACCCACAGCTCTGCCATCTGCCGCCAAGTGCAGCCAGAGCCAGAAAGGCCGCAGGACCGCAGGGCCAGGGGCTCGGGAAGCGCGTCAGGGCCCCACGGAGACCAGGCCTGCTGAGAGCCCGTCTTGTGCCGCATTCTCTCAGGGCCCCCGCGGAGCAGCCAGACACACTGGCATCTGCTGGGGACGGGGACCAGGTGGCCAGCTCGGTATTAAAGTCCAAGGCCAAAGCCTTCTCTTGGAAGCTTCGCAGCCACCGGCAGTTTACTTGGTCTAGTGCCACCAGGACAGGGACCCTAGGCTCCGTTTCAGGTGAAAAGGAAGGCCCGATGGAGAGCGACCTGTGTCAGCCCCCGACTCCCCACCACCACCACTATATCCAAGCCAAGCAAGTCGCAGGGTCCCCTCAGATGACCATTCACTCACTCACAGGACCGACTCCCAGCAAGCAGCTGTCCATCAGCCGCTTAAACAAATGAAATCGTTTTCCTTAGCCCATGTTAGAACTCCATGGATGTGTTTGGATCATGGTCAAGCCTCACTGCATTCCAAGCCTTTCCCCTCACCAGTCCACACGTCCTCGTGCCCACACGGCGACCCTTCCCAGACACAGGCACACGGAAGACGTGGCAGGGAATAAACGGGCTGCTGGTTGCCGAGGGCTCCCTGGGGAGCAGCACGGGGCCCCTGCTTCCTCATGGGTCTCAGTTCTCCGCTGCCAAGCAGTGGGAGGCTCACAGCCGCTGTGCAAAGGTGTGGTTAGGGGCTGGTCTCTAGAGCCGGGTCAGCACCTGCCGGCCCGTGGGCCCAATCTGGCCTGCTGACTGCTTTCGTCAGCCTGAGAGCTAAGAACAGGTTTTACACTAAAAAAAAAAAAAGAGAAAAAAATCAAAAGTAGAATTCTACTTTGTGATGTGTGACACGTGTATGAGATTCAAACTTCACTGTTTGTACCCAGGTTTCTCATGGTGTGTCCCATGGCTTTGTTCTTGGTCTTGTCTTGGTCCTGTTTTAAAATCTAATCTGGGTTCAGAGACATCACTCTGGAAGGAGTAAACTAACAGAACTTAAAAATGTCTTAGCAAAGAGAACAATGCATAAAAATCCTAAATTTTAAAAAGTGATGTCTAGGCAATAAAAAGCAAAATTAAAATAAAACAACTTTAGGTCCTTTTGTTAACCACAAACTGCAAAAGATACGCCTGCTTCAAAAAAAAAGGTGAATTCAAATTAAAATTGCATTAACAGAAGAACGAGTCTCCAAAATGCATTCCCTGCGGTCACAGCCGCGTCTGCATTACAAAGACGCGGCTGAGTACATGCCGCAGAGACGTTGGCCTCCGGGCCTTTTGTAGGAAATGGTGCTGGATCTCGCCCAGAGCCAGGCTGCCAGGGTGCACATGGGCCCCCTGTCCAGGTTACCTCGCCTGTCTGTGCCTCAGTTTCCTTGTCTGTCAGGCGGGGATAAAAAAATACCTCCAGAGTAGCGACGACGCGAGGGTGGGAAGACGAGGTTACCACAGTAAGTGCTCAGCATGGCCAGCGTGACCACCCCTTTGAGCCCTGCACCCTGCACGAGCTCAGCAGCACCTCCTCTGTTTTCAAGCTACAAGTGGCATCGGGGTTCGAATGGAGGCTGTCATTTCTCAGCAATCATTGATAAAAACTCTGTGCCGCAGAAGGGTAGAGGGGCGGTAAAGCTGTCATTCCTGGCCTCCGGGAAAACTGCTGAAGCAGAAATTATAAACAGGTTCGGGGGGTGCCCGGGCGGCAGCTTGGAGCAGGTTCCATGGGATGTGCAGGGCAGCGAAGGCGCAGCCTGACATTTGTGGCGACATCGGCAGGGCGCCCGCCAAGTCCTCGTGTGAATCACCACTTGGTACCGGCCCTGGGAGGCCTGTCATGGTAACTCTGCGGGGCTGGTAGGGGGGCCAGCAGTTTACGTGGAAAGGCAGGCTCTAAAAATATAAGAAATCACCAAGCCAGAGTGAGAGCAGGTCTGCGTTGCTTTTGTTTGTGCTAAATGACCTCGTGCAATTACAAGTGGCTTCTCCTCTTTTTGTGCTTTTCCGAGTTGCCCAGGTTGTCTTCATCAAGCATTTATTTTGTCATTTTGGAAAAAAATCAATAACAATCATTTCTAAAGGACAGTGAGGCACTCGAGCCCCGCACGAGGCCATCACTGGCCACCCTGTTCTAGAACCAGGCTGCGCCAGCCGGTCCCTGCAGAGGCGCCTCAGGGACAGGCCCACGTGCCAGAGAAAGGACTCAGAGTGGAGCCAGGAGCACTCTCGTGGGGACCGAGAGGGTGTGCGTCTGTCCCCTGGCTCACTCGGGTAGAGGCCTGCAGCGGGGGTCTTGGGCTGCCTGCAGTGAGGGGCAGGGTGGAGGGAAGGTAAAGAGGTGGAGCCTAGATGGTCACCCATCTAAGTAAATTATCTACACTTTACTTCAACACAGTGGTTCCCAGCTGGAGGAGATGTTGTCCCCCAAGGGACCCTGGGTGACATCTGGAGACATTTTTGGTTGTTGCGATGGGGACAAAGAGCATGACACCAGCCTCTAGTGGGTTGAGGCCAGGGATGCGCCTGAACATTTCAAAGATGCACAGGACAGCCCCGCACCATGGAATCACTGGCCCGAAGTCCACAGCTCCGAAGCTGGGAGACAGACCCTGCTCTGATGCCTAACACTGCCACTGCAGAAAGAGTTCCGTGGCTTAAAACAGCAGCGATTTTGAAAATGACTGCTTCGCAGCAAACACCGAGAGGCCCGAGGTCAAAACCAAAAAGCTTGCCTCTAGGTCACTGGGTCGGATGAAAGGAAAAAATCGAAAGTCAGGGTGGCCAGACGCTCTGAAGACAAGGGCCTCACCAGAGGAGAAATGAAGGGCTCTTGGGCCTGCTGGGCCATTGCCCCGTCCAGGCGACATGTTCCAGAAGCAATAATGGCCTCTTCTCACCACGCCCCGGCTGCCATCTGCGGGCCAGGAGCCTTTTCCCTCGGCTGCATGCCCCCTTCACGCATGCAAATGTGAAAGGCTCTGTCCAGAGGCGCGGCTAGTGCCCCACCCCGGCCCGCTCCCCACGGTCCTTCTTCTACCACAGCACCACGACTCCGCCAGGAGAGAAGGCGCAACGTCCCCCCGAGAGAGGAAGCAGCCAGGCTTAACTCGCAGTGACGCTGAGCTCCAGGGCCAGAGCGGAGCCAGGCTGAGGGCTGAAACTCACAAAACCTCAGTGAGGGGAGGTTAGCCTCCGTGGTCAAAGAACGGAGCTGGTGCCAGGGGGGCCCTGGTGTGGCAGAGCCAGGGGGCCGCTCACACACACCGTCTCTCCAGGAGCATGAGAGAAACTGTCAGAGTGGAAGCACCCCCTCACCCCCCCAAACGATACACGTCCACAGCCCCCAGTTCTGGAGCAAAGCTAAACCCAAACCCTAGATGGGTACGTCATGCCCATTTGGGGGATGAGCTAGGGCGTGGTGAAATATTAATTAACATGTCCATGGGAAACGCACAGTTCCTTTGTGCTAGAACGAACTCGACTGGGCTTCTGTGCCATAGCTTCCTTCCTCCGGTGTGTCTCGAGCCAACATGTTAATGAACTGGCAAACTCCAAGCGTGGAAAAATTAGATGGTGCAGACAGTGTAACCCATATTTTAATTAAAAACATGTCATGTGGATATGTTTGAGTTGTTCATAACACCAACATTTAGGTCCTATGCATGAAAACCTCTAGAACACAGAGGCATCTACCTCCATCCAAGCCCAGGGGATGGTTTATTAAAGGGGGCAAAGCACCCCACACCTGACAGAGTTCCCCGTGTCGCCTGGGGACTTGTCAGGGTGAAGGGTCAGCAGGTGGGACAGGAGGCCCCTTCTGCCTCACTTCCCAGCCTCTTCCCCCCACCCCCCTCGCTGGTAGGTCACTGCTCTCTCCGCAGTAACCCCGCTGCTGTGAACGGGCTTCTTCATAACCAAAGCCCCCAGGCACCTAAACTTAAATGCGACCCGCTGCACGTTCGACCTCCTTGCTAGGCGTTCCTTTCTTCTCCCCTACAATGGGCCTCACACCTCCCTGACTTTCTGAGCAGAGCAGACAAGACGTTACATTTTCATGGCGACCCTGGGTGGCCGTGAGCAGCCTACCTAGCCTGCCGAGCTGTGGCACGGGGACACCCTCGGAGGCTCTCTGTGTGTGGGCCCAAATGGCCGGCCCTGATGTGATTCCTGAACCCCAATGGTGACGGTTTCCACTGCTAGTGGTTTTCTGGCTCTTTCGTTGCTAGTGGGTTGTGGGTCATCACCCCCACACACATCTGCCAGAGGGCCCCTCCTTTCCCATGGTCCAGGGCCAGCCTGCTCTGCAGAGGTTACGGGCAGGCGCCCTGGAAGCAGACTGTCCTGGAGAAGGCATCGGCTCTGAACTTGGAAGCTGGGTGCCACTGGGCCGGTTGCTCATGCCTCTCCAGCCCTCTGTATCCCCCAGGAAATCCAGATGATGTGAGACTAGCGGGGGCATTGCCTACGACCCCCTTCCGCACCAGCGCAGTAAGTAGCCAATCCTACTGCCGTGCTTGGGAATCCATGTTAAGAGCAAAGAGAAACTGAATGAGGATACAGAGAATATGGAAAGATTCACACATGCGTGCATAGGTAGTGGGCCACAGACACACACAGGTAGGGTACTGCCCTTGTTGTGGTAGCACATCCACTTCCTGGTTAATTAAGGCTGCCAGGTAAGTGAGGCATTCTGGGAGGCACAGTGGTAATTCTCAGTGCCCTGGTGGCCCACTAACACGTGGTCCCATGTTGCCATTCTTGCAGGGCCATCCTGGCAGGAGACGGTTGAAACTGGCACTTCACACGTTTTTGTACATGCGCCTCCTGTCCCTCCAACCCAGAACGCGGGAGCTTCCGGTTGCAGGGCAACGTGCAGGTGTCCCCCTCTCCTGACTGTGTCCCATCAGGCCAGAGGCTCCCAAGCCTTCTCACCTAAACCCCGCTCTAAGAGAGAGACCCGAACTGAAGAACGGAGTTGGGTGCCTGGGGAAAGAAGCCCGGAGGTACATTTCCTAAATACCAGTCAGCATGGAGTGCACACATGCGCGCGCGCGCGCACACACACACACACGGAACGTGCTGTGCATTTGACTTCGAAGCCTTGCGGGGCAATGAGGAAATTGATTTGTTATCCAGGCATATTATGTCTAGTGATCCAGACAGGAGCATTAGCTTTCAATTATCTGATATGTTTAGCATTGTAAACAAACCGTCTGGAGCAACAGCTCCATGAAGCTCAGGCACCAAGGCAGTGGGGAAAGCCACCTCGGATCCCCCCAGCCAAGTCACCCGGCTCTCCCTCTCCTGACAGCTGTCAAGAGGCTGCTAGGTGCCCAGGGAGCTGAGCCTGAGAACCTGGGGAGCCTTCTCGGGCTGACAGCCTCGGCATGCCCGCAGGTGAGCACACAGCTCCGCAAGCAGCCGCACGCCAAGGGCCACGGGGAACCAGTCCCACATCTGGGGCTCCCTGGGCCGCAGAAAGGAGCATTCGGATTATGCGGCGAACAGATGGAAGACGACAGCATCTGTGCCAGCTTCCTGATCGATTCCAAAGCTCATGTCAGGAACAGGGAAGGTCTGTGCACACACCTGTGCTCTTTGGGTGCTGAGGTGCCCTGTCTCCCCACAGAGACAAGATCAAGGGCACACCCCCTCAGTTCCCCCACAAACAAAAGATTGAACTTCCAGGAGGGACACTGCATCAGGGACTCGGTCAGTCCACTGGTGAGTCTGGACTGTCCTGCTCAGCCCCAGCCTGTGATCAGACTGGCCTGCCCCTCACTAGTCCCTCGGGTTCTCTCCATCTGCCCTTGCCCCCCGAGCAAGTGGTCTCGGGCCAGCGACCGCAACATGCACACACATTGGCACACCAGGGAGCCACCACCTTTCACCGGCACGCACCCAGCTTAAAACCCCGCAACCACTTCCCTGGGCTCTTCTAATAAAACCCAGACAATACAACTTGGTCCAAAGGTCCTGCGTGAACTGGCTGCTAGCTGCTTCCATGGCCCCTTCTGCCAGCACCTTCCCCTTGTTTTCAGGGCCCAGGCCACACTGGCCCATGTTCTAATCTTTCAGCGTGCCAGGCCTGTCCCCGACCAGAACTTCCATGAAACACTCTTCATGGCTTCTTTCAGTTCCCTCAGATCTTGCTCCAAGGTCACCTTCTCCGAGAAGCCTGCCCTGCCCCCACCCTGTGAGCACCCCCTCCCCGCTCCCCTCCAGCTGCGCCCTGGCACAAGCCCCTGTTTGTGTCCTTCACAGCCCTTAATAACCATCTGTAATTGTCTCATTTGGTTATTTGATTATGTGTTTGTCATCCGTGTCGCTACACTAGGACTGTGATGCATGGGGACAGGATCGTGTCTGTCTTGTTCACCACTCAGTCGCCTCCAGAACCTCCAGTGGGGGCAGCTACCCGAGTGAAGTGCCCCCCCTGCTCCCCCCGAGCCACTCGAGCTCGGGTCGGACCCACAGACGCCACAGACAGGGTATCAGAAAAGCGATGTGGCCCCTGGGCACACCATTCAACACCCTGGGGAACCGCGGCAGAGGCCAGCAACGGGGTGAGCCCCCAGGCCTTGGGGGGCCCATGGGCCAGGTCTCGGGTCTGCTGCTCACTCACTTTCGGTGCCAAGTGTGGGGATGGGGGCAGGGTCCCCACTCAGCAAACCAAAGAGAGGGGATGAGCATGCTCCCGACAGCTTGACACACCTTTTCCATCCTTCCCATCCCCATGTGACTATGGCCTGCGCCAGATAGAGAGTTTGTGCCTCCAGTGCCACACACACGCTCAGTGACATCTGAGTGAAGGAGTGTGTGAATGAGCCCCCAAAGTGATCAGCAGCTCCCTGTGGGAGATCAGCCCCTCGCACCTGCTCAAGGACTTGGTCACTTTCCTCCCCCTCTTCTCTGCACCCTCACTCCCTCTCTGCTGGACGTCCCCAACAGCCTGCAAACACCTTCTAGAACAGCCCATTTTCATTGGAATCTCCTTGACCCCATGTCCTCCTCCAGCCTCCAGTTCACATCTCTGCACCTCTTTATGGCCAATGTTCTCAAAGGAACTGTCTGCCCACGCAGGTCCTCCCTCCCGCCTCCCTCAGAATCTCCACCCCCATTTGTCTTCTGTCCCCACCCTTCCACTGGGACTACACTGTCAATGTGTCACGGGTGATTTCCACACTGGCAAACCCAACAGACTGCTCTCCATCATCAAGTTTCCCAATCCCTCAGCAGTGTCCTACTGAGTTAGCCACTCTTTCTTTAAACCTTCCCTTCTCTTTGGATTCCTCAACTTGACTATTTCCTGGGTTTCTTTCCACTCCCCGGGCTATTCCTTCTTAGTCACCTGTGCTGGTTCTGTGCTCTCTGTCGGAACCCCAAATGTCGAGCCTCCCAGGTCTCAGCCCTGGCAGTGCCATGGTGATCTCACCATGAGCTGGCACCCAAATGTGCATCTCTGCTCAGACTTCTCCCTGAGCTCCAGGCTTTTCCCCGGCACCTTGGCAGGTCCAAGCCCACCCCCGGCTTTCCCTGGAGAGTCACTGTCTATAACCTTCCTCTGGCAGGGCTGTCCAACGTTTTGGCATCCCTGGGCCACAGTGGAAGAAGAGTTGTCTTAGGTCACACATTAAATACACAAACACTAACAAAAATAAAATCTCATAATGTTTTAAGTAAATTTACGATCTTGTGTTGGGCCACATTCATAGCCATTCTGGGCCGCGTGCGGTTCACGGGCCATGGGTTGGACACCCCCGACAGAGCAATCGTTTTCAAGCCAGTGGTGGATTCCAGCCCCTAGGGGCCCCTTGGCAAGGACTGGAGACATTTCTGATTGCCATGACTGGGAAGCGCTCCTGGACTCTAGTGGGCAGGGGTCGGAGACATTACGGATTATCCTACAGCGCGCAGGACAGCCCTCGCGGCAATGATCCGACCCGACGTAACCGTGCCAAGTTTGAGAATCAGAATCTACAGTTACCTCACACGTGTGTTTGTCTGTTTGTCTCTCCCCCGCTGGAATGCAAGCTCCATGAGGGCAGGCCACCTGTCTGTCTCGTTCACTATTTACCCCCAACACTCAGCCCAGTCCCAGGTCCATAGTAGAAAATGTAAATGAACACGAATGCCCAACTGTTCTTCGGAACCCTGGGGCCTTGAGCAAGTCATGAAAAGGTCGTGGCTTCCGAGGTCTTGACGGGACCAGCATTTTCTCCAACCATCTGAGAGACTTAAGTATAAAAAAACCAAGCTGTGCTTGTGGGGCTGGACTGAGGGGGCAGGACTATGTAGATCATAAAACCTCCAACCCTGCTGGACATCTCAGCTTTGAGCCAGGAGAGAGAGAGGCCTTTGATGGCGAGCAGAGAGAGCCTGCGGCAGGGAGAGAGGCATGTTGACTTTGGCCCTTTCTCCCCAAAGGGCCCCGGAGGAGAGCGTCAGGGCAAGAGAGAGTCTGGGCCAGGCCAGAGCAGCCAGCTTGAGAGTGACCCAGCCATTGCAAGCTCCGTGCCTAAGACCCACTGGCCCCTGGGGCCCTGAGAGTGCTACCCTTCGGGTGGTCAATTTCCTTTGGAAAACATGAAATGGCCAGGCCACCCTTTACTGAATTATAAAGCACTTATCACTTCTTTAATAACTACCCGCCTGGAGGACTCAATTCACTCAACATGGAAGTTACAGAGGCAAACGGGTAAGTGAGCATTAAGCTCAAGTGCATCGCATAAAGACTTACAAGGGTAATATTTTCCCCTATTAAAAGGGTAGGTTTTCTCGCTGCAACATTGCCTCAGAGTTGATGCTGGAAAGGCGCTCCAAGGCTCGGGCCATTTTTACTGGGGGAGGGTAATTCGAGGTCAGCAGGGAGAAAGGGAGCCCTTGACTTAGCGGGAATATGATCCTTGGAACCTGAGGGTGCCGGAGTGATTAGTCAAGATAACTATCAGAAAGACAATAACCCATCGGCAGTACCCGGCAGTCTCTCTGCCCAGCACAGGGGACAGGACCAAGCTGCAGAGAAAAGAGCAGCCCCATGATGGAGGGGGAAGGCTGGGCTGGGCGCAGGCACCGGAGAAGCGCTGTGGTGGGGGAGCCTGCAGGGCCCCTTAAGAGACGCCAGCACTGGGAGGAACACCAGCTAACATCTGAGGCACTAAACGCAGGCACTAAGAGCATTAGCTCTTAAAATCTGTAAGGAAGCCAGCCCTGGAATTCCTTAAGGTTCCAAAGGATTTGTTGAGGGGGTTGGCAAGATGGTGTCCCTCACTCTGTGACAGAAGCACAGGGTGTTTTCTTGTTTACTTTTTCTTGCTTCAGCGTGGTGAGCAGTTTCCTTTCCTCGGGTGACAAACGGTCTGCTCCTTTGCCTGTATACCCACTCTCTCAGAAGGCATCTATTCGTATGACTTCAATTACTGCCTAATTAGAGATGAATTCCAGTTCTGCAGCTCTACCTTCGACGCCTAACCTCTCCCTGTCCTGTAGGTCCTCTTCTCACAATGTGCGTTCCCTGGAGTCCAAAGACAGGACTGCTCGCTCTTCCCTCTTGAGCCCGCCCCAGCGACCTCTGCTGGGTCCTCCTGACTTGAAACACTGCTGCAGGGACAGTGAATAGATTTCAACTTCCGGGTAAGACCAGTGGGTTGGCGAGAGCTAACAGATTTCTGTGTTTAGGGGTCTGGGTTTGAGCAAGATCAGTGATTCTTTAGTGATGTCTGCCATGGGTGCAATATATAGAATTACAATTAAGTACCATCTATTAACCATATCTACCTGAGAACTTTTTTTTTTAATTTTTATTACTGATTTTTAGAGAGAGAGAAAAAGGGAGAGAGAGATTAATTTGTGGTTCAACTAACTGATGCATTCACTGGTTGATTCTTGGATGTGCCCTGACCAGAGACTGAACCCACAACCTTGCCGCATGGGGACGATGCTCTAACCAATTGAGCTACCAGGCCAGGGCACAAGAACGTTTTTGACATTCTCTCTCTCTCTCTCCCACACACCTTCCCCTCTTCTCTGATTCAAGTCCTATCAATCCCTCCTCTGTGATATTTCTAGAAACTCCTCTCATCTTTTTATTTCTATAGCCCCTATCTGGGGATAGAGCAGACTCTTAGCAGACCTTCCAGCTACCAGCCTCTGTGTCCTAAGCTGTTCAAGGCTCTACTTTGTCAGTAATGACTTTGAACATATTCCTTGACGGCTCAGGAACCCCCAGTGGTGAACAAATGACTCTCAGGCCAAACCAAAACTTATTTTAGGAAGCCTTCGAGCCTACAGGGAAAGCTGCGAGTGACAATGCGGGGACAATGCGGGGACCAGGCGGGGGGTGGTGAGGAGCCACAGATCTTTCGAAGACAGACGCGACTTCTCCTTTGTATCCTGAGTCCAACCCACCGCACTACTGAAATGCTTCCCTGAGGCTCAAATGCAGGCTGACACAGACAGGAAGGGAGGATGCTGGTGGGACCTGTGTGAATGGTTTTCGTAACTCTCAAGACCCAACCCCCCACCTCCACCCCGACATCCCGGCACCCTCCTGTCACTGATATGAAGGCGAGCTGTGTCGGGAGGTCACTCACATCAACAGAGACACCAGCCTGCCACGCGTCAGCAGCCTGTCTCCTGCCTGCCTCTTCCCTTGACTTTTGGAAGCGGTTTGGTGCAGGAAAAAATCGTGGGCTTGGCGTCAGCACCAAGTTTGAGCCTCCAGCCCAGCGCTGACGAACAAGCTGGGGAATCTGCCGCGACCTCGGGGTCTTCGTCTGTAAGGAGGGTGAGTGATGCTGACATCACAGAGGCATCACGGAGATGAAGTAGAGCTGCTTGCACAAGGCCTGGCACATGGTCTGGGATACGCTGGGGCTCAAAGAATGTTTATTTTCCCCTCTAGAAAGAAAAGCTGTGTGATGTAATAAGAAATATACCATATACACTTGGTTCCCATCCCCTATCTGTCGTCATCCCCCCGAGGATCTCCTTGCATGCTAATCACATGAGGCACCTCGAAAAGCCCAGAATGGGGGCTGGTAGCCAGGGCAACCAACCCTGTGAGTAGAGACTTGGAACTTTCAGCCCCGCTTGCCTGGGGGCTGAACGAATCGCCAACGGCCGATGACTTTATCAAGTGCTCCTGCACAGTGAAGTTTCCATGCAAGTCCTACAAGTCAGGGTTCAGAGAGCACCCACGCCCGTGAACAGGAGCGGGTGTGGGCGGGCAGCACACCTGCAGGGTGTGAAACTTCCAGGCCCTTCCCACACAGCTGGCCCCATGCCTCTCTTCCAGCCACTGCTCCTGGGTTACTGTATCTTCTTGTCATAAACTGATAATCTGGTAAGTAAATTGTTTTCCTGAGTTCTGTGGTCTCTTCCAGGAAATCGTCAAACCCAAGGAGGGGTTCCTGGGAAGCTCCAAGGTATAGGTGGACGGCCAGGTCCCCAGGGGACAACCAGACCCTGAGACGGGCATCAGAAGGCAGGGCACGGTCCTATGCAACTACACCCTTAACTGTGGGGCCTGACACCCCCTCCAGGCGGGCAGCGTCAAAACCAAAGGGAACTGTAGGGCCCCCACGTGGTGTCCACAGTGAGTGGAGAATGGGTCGCTTTATAGGGGGAAAACCCCACCCATTTGGTGGCCAGAAGCCCTGAGAGCAGGACAGAGAAAGGGGAGGGGCTGTGTTCTCTTAAGCTGTCACTGCCTCGTGCAGGGGTCCGGACGAGCCGTGGCCTACAGAGCGGCCTCCTTGTAGGGGCTGAGGCTGTGACGTACAGCCAGAGACCCCCTGCCCCGCCTCTGCCTACTGCCTCCCTCTCCTACTAAAACACGGCCTGCACTGTGAGCGCTGCGCCCAAAGCCCGCCCCCGACCAACCAGGGCTGGTTCCTTCCTGCTTCTGCTGAACAAGGCTGCTGTTCCCACCCTGCCAGCCCCCAGGCACCCAGTGAATCTCTCTTCGGGGGCTAACACTTCTAACACACCCATCTGCCTCCCTCCACCCAGTTCGATCAGGCCGCCCCAGGGCCCCAGGCCATGGCAGTCGTCAGCAGCCCAGCCTCACCCTCTGATGACCAGGAAACTTTCTAGCAGCTGCTGGCGTCGGCCTGTGACCCTGTCGCCTGGGTGTCCTGGCCTCCCTTGCCTGGCTTCCCTCAGGAGAGCATCGATTCCAAAACAAAAATTCACTTTGGTTGTCCCCACCCTGTGTACTTCATAATGGCAACAAAGCCATTAGCATAACTTGTATTACAGGATGTTGTTAACATTGTTCTATTTTATTATTAGTTATTGTTAGTCTCTTAAGGTACCTAATTTATAAATTAAATTTTACCATAGGTATGTATGGATAGGGAAAAATGCCGTGTATGTACAGGGTCTGGGGTCTGGTATATACTGGGTTTGGTACCACGCCTAGTCTGGTGCTATGCGTGGCTTCAGGCACCCACCGGGGGTCTTTGAGCTATATCCCCTATCCCACGGAGCACTGTGGCACAGCAGGGCTGAAATGTGCAAACCTACTGGCATTTGAAGGGGTCGGGGTCCCCAGATTAGCACTCCCAAACAGTTCTAATGGCCCATCCCCAGTGGACTAGAGCTGCCCCACACCTGTGGAGTGAGACCCCTCTGGGTCTTCACTTCCTGCCTTCCAGGTCCTCTGCTAATTCATGTCACCCGGGGGAGGCGGGCGGCGCTCTTCTTCACCACCACCTGCTCTCCTGGCCTTGATGGTTTCTTCCCGCCCTCCTCCAGCTTCACTGGCTTTCTCTCCCGCCAGTCATTCATCTCCTCTCCCTGCCAGCCGACCTGTGCCATCTGAAATCACAGTTGGCAGCGATGACAGAAGGCCCCATTCTCTTAAGCAGAACCTCAAAGAACCCAGAGAGTGAGTCAGAGTCTCTGAAAGCCATCGGCACTTGGCGGCACCCTCCGGGTTGCTGTTTTGGGGGAGTCCCAGGGCTAACAGTGCCCTTTCCTACTAAGAGAGCCATTCATGCTCATCTTCGGGATGTGGCCAGCGGGGCCCCAGACCTGTCCCTAGAAGTCCACTAAGGCCAATTCTCCATCACTGGTCCAGCCGCCTCCTCACCATGGCCCGTGTACAGGAGGGTGCTGCCCAGGTAAGCATCCACATCTGCAGGGTGGCTACCAACTACAAGAGGTAACTCAGGTCTCCGAGAGGCTGGGCGGATCCCACAGGCCTGGCTCGGCACAAAGGTGAGAGACAGAGCAACCAAGGCCCCAGCCAAAAAGGTAAAGACAGGAGACCAGCACCCTGCAAGCCTGGAGCAGGCACCCTGTGTCCTGTGCCTCCTGAGGTCCCTCAGATGGTGCCACTTCACTTCATGCTGCCGGCTGACCTCCAATCTCTAGTCAGGAGCACGGGTAACAATGTGGGCTTGTGATTGGCACATGAAGGGCGCAGTTTTTTAGGACCTGGCCCTTATCCCATGGAATCTGCCCTCATCTCCTGGTAGACATCGTCAGAGTTGAGTTAAATCACAGGACTCCCCACCGGTATCTGAGAACTGCTTGTTGGGGTGGGTGAAAGGGAGCAACCCAACACACATTGGAAACTGGGTGCAGAACCCAAAAGAGTGGGCAGTTACCAGGGAGGCTGTGTCCCTCCTGGGGGGACTCCCGAAGTCCCTACCCCAGGAGGATGCTGTGCTGCATGGGGACGCCTTCCAGTGAGCTGGTTGGCGGCACCACTTTTCATGGCTGGGCCAGTCACACCCGCAGATATTGCCCTGTCGCCCCAGCTTCCTGACTTCCTACCCACAGCACACCCCACCCCTCCATACACCCCTCCTCAGAGGAGATCCTGCTTCCTCTGAAAGCGTCTGCTCCATGAATCTGAAGAACCCGCGACGAACACACAAGCCGTCCTCCTGAAGCAGGTTTAGCATCGTCACCACAGCCTAACCCGGCCACAGGAGCTTGAGTGGCAAAGCAGCAGGTTGGGGGAGAGGGCTTCCTTGCCCAGAGAAGGGTCCTCCCTTCTGTGTCCTCTCACGACCCCACAGCGACGGGAGCAACCGCACACAGCAGAGACCTCTGACAGGGGCACAGCAGGGCCTCCGCCAACACTGCCCCCACGAACCAGCCTTGGCCCTGCCTGGCCTCCTGCCATCTGCCTCGCCCACACATCCGTCCTTGCCCCACTCCAGGTCGCCTTTAAAAGCCATGACCCCTGGGGACACAGATGACCCTGTCCCATCTGAACTTGAACAATAGGTAGCTTGGTGGATCTTGACAGGTCAGCCTCCGGGAATGCCCCCCTGAGCTTGGGCCCCAAAAGCAGCAGGCAAGCAGGGCGGCGTCATCTGTGCCGATGCCAACCCGCTCCCTGGCAATCGGATGTGCTACAGCCAGCGGCCACAGCAGTCTCCCACACGCCCAGCCCCTTCCCAGGAAAACAGCAATGTCCGAAACAGAGCTATTCCTTCCAAATGGCCGATCCCCGTGGCCTCACACACGCAGGTACTCAGTGTGCCCAGAAGGGCTCCCAAAGACCACCTGTCCCAAAGGCCATCTCCCAAAGACCACCCGTCCACCTCCTCCCACACTCAAGGGACCCGTCGTCTTATATAACCCCTGCCCGGGCTGGACCCCCTTGGGACGCACCACAGGGCAGGAGGAAGGAGTGTGAGATGGTGCCCTTCTGAAGGGAAGCGAGCAGTGGGCAAGAAAGGAAGTGAGATTCACAAGGGGCAAGCAATTCGATATGTGTGTGCTCTCTATCAGTGCCGCACGGCTTCTCGGCCTGAGTCACACGCACCGGGAGCTGGTGGACATGCGGGTTCCGACTGGGCCTGGGGCGGGGCCTAAGATCCCGCACTTCTAACATGCTCCCAAGTGATACAGATGCTGCCAGTCCAAGGAACATACTTCGGAGCAGCCAGAGTCCGCCCACACACAACGCTCGGCACAGAGCGGGCACTCAAAAATATTTGCTGGGTTGAATGAAATTGCCAAGAGGAGTTGGGCTGAAGGGCAGGAATCGTTAACAGAGAGCAAGTCATCGCTCGAAGCAGCGGAAGTTAAACTAGCAGTTCCAGCCCTGACTGCACATTACAATCACCAAATCAGCCTTTTAAAAATGCCAGTGCCTGGGCCCCACCTCAGAGAGTCTGACTTCCTGGGCTGGGGTAGAGCCTGGACACGTGTCCATCCTTTTTAACAGCTGCCCAGGTGATCCTGCTACATCGCCAGGTCAGAAAACCACTGGAGTGGCAGAAACGGTGTCCTTCCTGCTGCGGGGGCACTGGGCCTGTGGAACTGGGCAAGGCCGGGTCCCTGCCCTCAGTGACCTTGCCTGGTAATAAGGGAACTGGGTCCGCAGGGGACTCTAAAGCACATCTATATAAGCTGTTTTAGGAAAACTGATAAAGAAGCAGGTGATCCAGCCTGGGCAAAACGGGAGGAAAAAAAGGACAGAGATCAAGAGCTGGTGGTCTGTGGCCCTGAAGGATGGCCAGCAGCTGTCTAGGCAGGCACGGGAGGCAGCCGTCCGAACCTCTGTTCTTCCGATGGCTGACCACAGGGAGATGGTGCTGGGCCAGGGCCTGGGGTCCTGAATTGGGGGTCCGCTGCCTACTGCTGCCAGAGGTACAGGAGAAAGGCGTGCACGCAGAGAACAAGGTCAGTCCAAACGTGTGTTCTCCGTCACCAAGCCAGTGCTCTCTGGAAGGCCACACGAGAGCAGCTGGGCTGCCTACAAGCCAGGATCCAGTCAGGAACACAGAGCCCACACGTTACACTTGACACAGGAAATTTGATGGGGCAAACTAGTGATCGGTTGGAATGGCTGAAAAACCAAACAGCGTACCCACCCTGGAGCCCAGAGAGTAGCAGCAGCAGGAAGCCCAGGGGCTAAACGGGTAAAAGGAGACAGAGGCATCATGACACTCAGTGTCGGAGCTGGTGGCGAGAGCTGGTGACAGCGGGGACTGCCCGGCAGGAGCTGGAGCTGCGAGACAGACGGCCACTGCTATAAGGATGCAAAGATGAAACCCCGGGAGGGGCTGGGAGCCTGCCTTCTGCCCTCCCCCTGCCTGCCGGGCTCAGCCACGGCCTCCCCGTAGCCAAACCCAGCTAGAAACCAGGTGGCAAAGGGGCCTGGAAGGTGTAGTTTTCAGGGCTCAGGCCCTGAAGGGCAGGGACTGGACCTATGAGACAGAGCACTGGCAAGTAAACAAGAGACTCACCCTGGCCTCCTGGCACAGCAGGGGGAGCACCCCCTCACCCATGTGCCCTACACTTCAACAGTCTCTTGGTTCCCCAACGAACATCCGCACAAGGTCTGGGGGGGCCATCTCTAGCTGTAAATACCCTCTCCACTTACCCCTGGTGCTACACAAATATCATCACCTCCTCTGCGCACAACGACATACAAATGTTTTGGGGAAAGCCAAGACAAGGAGTGGAAGAGGGGCCACCCGTAGGAAGGGGGCATTTTTTCCCTTGAGCAGGGAGGGCCTGCCAAGGCCACCTGGGAGCACCGGAGAGAAGCAGTTCAAGGGAGGGCTGGTTGCCAAGCAGGGAAGAAGGGCCAGCTCTGTCTTCTTCATGGAATCCTGAATGTGGAAGAGATGCTGAAAACAAAACCGAACACTGCCCCAGCCTCAGGTTTGGAAAGAGGCCCCTGCAGAGCAGTCTGCATCTCCAGCACTCGCTCCTCTGTGATTCCCGAATTCCTCTCTTGGCTTGGCACCACGGCGGTTTGGAACAGAACGAACTGGTGAGAAAGCCCAGATGCAGCGACAACTCCCCTGGGTAGCACCCCTGAAAATGGTGCCGCCCAGTCCTACTCGGGTTGAGGTTGCCGAGACCCCGAATCAGACCCTGACCAGATCTCGTGCCTGGCGTTACTTAGAAACGCCTCTGCCTTCATCTCTAACAAGTTCATGCAGAAAACCCAGGCCTGCCCTCACAACAACCAATGTCATCATGTGTTTGCAAACACCGTGTAGTGTGGCCAGTGAGTACATGCACTACTCGCCCCTGACCAAAGAGCGGGCACCTGGGACAGGGGCCATCTCCAATGAATGGCAGGTTTACGAGAGACATGGGGAGCAGTGCAAGGGGGGAGACACCCCTCCCGCACCCCCGGTGCAGTCGGAGATTCCATCCAGATCCCCAACACCTCATTTTTATTCAAGTGGATTTGTATATTCTACTCATTTTAAAAAATTTCAATGCAATAGTTTCTCTCAGGGAGATAGAATTCACACAACATAAAATTAACCTTGAAAGTGTACCACTAAGAGGCATTCAGCACCGCTTCTATCCGCCTCCGAAACATTCTCGTCGGCCCCAGAGAACCCGTATCCATTAGCGGTCACCCCCTTCCTTCCCTCCGCGCAGGCCCGGGTAGCCCCCAATCCTTCCTTCTCTGTGGATTAACCTAACCCGGACCCTTCACATACATGGGGCCATACGGTGTGGGACACACGTGTCTGGTTGGCTTCATCTAGCACACGGTTTCTGAGGCTCTTCCACGTGGTGGCACACGTCAGAGGGTCATTCTTTTTACAGCTGAGTAATAGTCTGTTGTAAATAGGCCACATTTTGTTTGTCCATCCAACGGCCGGTGGACATTTAGGCCGTTTCTGCTTTTTGGCTATTTTAAACGGAGCTGCTATGAGCATTCATATATGAGTTTTTGTTTGAATACCTATTTTCAATTTTGGGAGGTATACCCAGAGTTCCACCCATGTTTAAAGGATTTGGGAGAACATATAATATAGACATAAATAGCAAAATTAGACATGGAAATTATACAGGCCCTTCAAAGGGAACAAAGGGGTATCTGTCCACAGGAATCCAAGGTGAACTAATTCCTACCTCAAGGCACCGAACTTTGCCGTGGGCTTCCAGGTAGCTGAGGTGAAAAGGGAAACAAATTAAATCCTCTGTGGAGATAAATATTAAATCCAGAAAGGCGTCCGCAACATGGATCCTTGTATAAAAGGCTGAATGTGGTGTCATGGAAAACATACTCATTCTATTTCTGCAAGAGCCAGAAATATTCTTCAAATGGGCAGTTTTGTGTTTTTCTTTTTAATCAATGCTATCTATATAGATCATGAACACATTTAAACTACAATTCAATAAAGTCAATTTTGTAAGATAAAGCCAACAATGTATGGCCCCCACACACTGCTTCCTAAATGCTCGATTTAATACATGAATCAAATGTGGACAAACCCCAAAGAAGGAACAGATGACGTGTCCCCGGGGTGTCTCTAACAGTTTGTTCCTTCAGCACATCTCTGGTCTCGCCTTCTGGAAGGAGAGGCAGCTAGAGTGGGGACCCCTTTGAGCCAAAAAATATAAAACAGAAAACAACACCAGAGAGAATCAAGACAGAAAACTGGCCTCACAGGAACACACTGCATCCTTCCCAGGTGAGGGGTGGCCTCCCGCCCACCGGGGGACCCCAGCCTCACCCGAGTTTGCCATCTCATCCTCACAGCCAGCCGCACACAGCCCTGCCCTCCACTGGGCTGTGACTCCTCCCGGGCTGGGTACATGGGTCTCCTCGTCACACCCAGAGCACAGTGCCCAACACAGGTGCTGTGCAAAGCGGTGGGAACACGCGGCTTTCTGAGTCCTCTCTCTTCTGGGTCCTCCTTCTCCCCCTACACTCCTGTGCCCAGTTTCCTCCCACGCCTAGCACTTGGGTTCAGGAAGCAATTTTAAAGCTGGGTGATGGCAGTTTGTCAGAGGGAAGGTATCCCAGTTTATTCATGGCTTCCCTGACAAATCCAAATTCAAACAGAGCACCACCCTTGGAGGCTGGGGAGGGAGGGCAGCTGTCAGCGGAGATGGGCCAGAGCAGCAGGCCCCACACGGCTTCGCGGTCCTCGTCGCCCCTCCCTCATTCAGCCCTTCACTCCAGGTGCACACATTCACCCCTGCATCCCACCGTCATTTACTCAGCGCCCTCCCTGCCCGCCACGAGCAGTGCTAAACACTGCTCCCACAAGGCCAGGAGGGCCAGCTGGGCAAGAACTCCACAGAGTCAAAAGGCAGCTCTCGGCAGAGACAGGCTGATGCACGGGTGAGAGCTCAGGCAATGGAGGAGCTGATGCCACACAAGGACACACAATAAGCAGAGGCACACTGCAAACTGCCTCAGAAACTTGCTGTTGGCTGCCTCAGGGGCAGGGGATTTGGGACGAGGAGGGCAACTGCTCTCTGCACCTTTCGAACACTGAACCACACTGAGTGACATACGCAAGGAACAAATAAACTAGGAAAGTGGGACCATTAAGCAAAGGGGCCTTGCTCTTGGCCCCTGGTCATGCTGTCCCAGCATAAAATGAAGCGGACAACCCCCCGCCCACACTGACTCAGCAAATGTCCGTAAAGCTCGGGTCACGCTCGGAGATGTCAGTGGCTCATCCCACCACAGCCGTATTCAATCCAGGATCCAAGGAGGGGTGGAGGCAGGTGCTGCAGCCTGCATGAGGCACGGTGGGCAAAAGCTGTTGGCCCCTGACCCCAGAGGGACAAACTGCTGGGGTGCAGAAAGGGCATCCTGAGCCCAGTTTGGTTTGCTTTAGGACTGCCTCCTGAAATCAGGGGGCATACACTGCCCCCGGAGCACAAGGTCCAACATCACGGACACACCAGACCTGGGTGCTAAAAACCACACAAGGTGGCCCCAGGAACGTGTAGGCAGTAAGCACATGAAAAATCCTCAATGGCACTAATCTCTAGCAAAATGCAAATCAAAACCTCAATGAGTTATCACCTCACACCATTAGGGGTGATGGGAAAAAACGGGAATACCAAGTGTTGGGGAGGATGTGGAGAAACTAGAACCCGTGTGCACTGTGGGGTAGGACTGCAAAATGGTGCGACTGCAAGGAAACAACGTATGGCAGTTCCTCAAAAACTTCGAACTCCCACATGACCCAGCAATTCTACTTCTGGGTATATGCCCAAAAGAACTGAAAGCAGGGTCTCGAAGAGGGGTTTTCATATCCACATTCATAACAGCACCGTTCACAATGGCCAAAAGGCGGAGGGGACCCACCAAGTGCCCATCACTGGGTGAACAAAATGTGGCTCTACAAACAATGAAATATTGCTCATCTTTGGAAAGGGAGGAAGTTCTGGCACAGGCTACAACACAGATGAAAACTGGGACAGCCCTTCACTCCAGTGGGACATCATGCTAAGTACAATAAACCAGTAAGGAGAAGATAAACACTTTAGGATTCCACTGACACGAACGAGAACCTACATTAGTCAAATGCACAGAATGGCTGTCGACGGGAGCTGAGGGCCAGAGAGAAAGGGTAGTTGCTGTTTAATGGATATAGTTTCAGTTTTACAAGACAAAGAGTTCTGGAGATCAGTGGGAATGCACCGAACTCTACTAAACTCTGCACGTAACATGGTGGGGATGGTCAATTTTGTGTCAGGTGTATTTTACCACCATTAAAAAAGAAAACCAAAACAAATGCTTGAGCCCTTCTCCAGGCCACCCTGGGGGCGGCCACCGTGGAGGACAGGGGCCTCGGCGCCTCCCGAAGGCCCGAGATGAGCACAGCTGTGCTGCAAGGAGCCACTTCTAAGCCAGCCTGACCCGCTGCGTGTCACGGGGCACATCATCTGCCCTGGGTAAGGCCTCCGTGGAAAACCGCCCCCGGGGAAATCAGAGGCCTTCGGTCGCGGGCATGGGACGCGCAGACCTGGCTCTGACCCCTGCCCCTGCCACCTCCTAGCTCTGGGACCCCGCGTGACTCACGGGGTGCTCCTGAGCTTGGGTTTTTGCTTCTGTACAACGGGATCGTGTGTTTGCTGACAGGCCTGTTCCGAGGACACGGGGTGATTCTTGCTGAGCAGCTGACACAGAGCGGGCACGCAGCAAGTGGCATTACAAGGACGGTCATCCTGAGTTCTCACCACTGTGCTGGCAGCTAGAGCCTCCACAGGCCTCCTCACAGGCTCACCGTCCACGGAACCACTCCACCCCCCGGGCCAGGTGCGACTGTGGCGCTCTGTGCCACACACTGACCAGGGCTCGGTGCCATCACTGCCAGCACCGGCGCCTGCATCTGCTCCCCTCACAGGGGTCTGACATCACACTAATCCTGTGGGAAGAGGCACTTCTGGGCACCCGAGACTCCTCCGGCCTGAGAGCTGTTGTGTGGGAGCCCAGCCGGTGCCCCACCAACCCAGGCCTCCCTTCATCCCGGTGGCAAGGCCAGCAAGCACCGAAGAGGGCAGGAGAGCGCCCACCTGGCCTCTCTCACAACACACCTGGATGGCCGGTACCACAGCAATGGCCCTAGCAACAATGATGGGAGGTGAACAGCCTCTTGGACAGAGGCCGATGGGAAATGTGTAGAGAGCCATCAGGTATGTGCGGAGGGAGGGCTGCAAAGGGCCAGCAGCGCCCACATGTGCAGGACGCCACCTGCCTGGGCACAGAGGGAGACCTGCTGGCCAAGCCCGACTTCCCCTCTCAACCTCAAAGCAAAGCAATCATGGCAAAGGGACGGGGAAGCTGGCCATCTCTGCGGCCTGTAGCACGCTGAGCTTAGCCCACCCCGGCCAGCCGTCGGGCTGCGGGGACACAGCTGTGCTGCGCACTCGGGAACAGACAGCCCCGACAGTCGGAGGCAGGCTGAGAGGAGAAGCCAGGTCCTGCCACTGTTGGGGGGACCCCAGGGCCCCCCACCTTGAGACTGCGCCCATGGGGCAGGGTATCGGAACCCAGCCCAAGTCTAGAGGGTCCTGCCCTGGGCCGAACTATGGAAAAAGTCCTCCTTCTCCCGGGACAAGGTCGACGGAGCCCGGCCTCCACCAGCCCACCTGTGGAAGGGCATTCCCGTCTGCAGAGCAGCGTGTTCCGGTAGGAGCCGACGTTGCCAGAGTGGTGACTTGTCTAGGCTTCCGGGGCGGTGACGGTCAAAATCAAGAAGAACCAGATGGTAGCAACTGACACGCACTGAGCACTTCCAGGCATGGGGCCCTGCACCGAGCATGTCGCAGCAATTTCATGGCTGCGTTCTCTGCACCCTCAGGGATGGGCAGCGTTCCCCCCACTGCATGCACGCTGACACAAGGAGGCCCGGATGACTCCCCCAGAAGCTCTCACTGGAAACCTGCGTCCAATTTCGGACGTCCCCACCATCTCTCTCACCACCAGCCCAGCCAAAAATGGGGCCTGGCCACTGGCAGGACTACCTGCAGAAAATCTGGCTACCACACACCAGGCTTGGGTTTAAGAGAAGATGTCATCAGAAGGCCAAAATACAGTAAGATACAATAAAATGAATAAAATAAAAGACAAGGAAGAGGATGCCAGTGGCAGACAGGACAACCACCCAAGTTGATCTGGGCCACACACGGAGACGCTGCACACGCCCCCCCAAGCCAAAGAGCGGCCTGCACAGTTCGGGAGCTGAGGGGTCACTGTGGCAGAAGTCCGGCTGGGGGCGAGGAGAGGCCACAGGAACACCGCAAATAAAACCCCAGCCTGTCCTACCCAGAGGGACAACTGGGACCTTGAAGGCCACCAAGCCGGAGACCAGTGGGCCTCCTGGGAGAGGAGAGGCCACAGATATGCAGGGACGGTGGCAGTTCAAAGCCAGGCTCTGTTACTTCGTAGCTGTGTGACGGTGGGCAAGGCAACTGGCTTTTCTGTGCCTCAGACCTGAGGAGAGGGAAGAGCCAGGCCCAGGGTGTTACTGAGGACAAAATGTGATAATTTTACACCAATAACCCTGCAGGGCTACTGGGAAACGTTGGCTGGAGGAAGGCGCCTTTCCAACCAGTCCCAGGAGCCCACCCATCTTTCGGACCACCCATTTCTAGTGTATGGCCACACATGCAGCGGCCGGCGCCTTCCCAGCTGGAGCAGGGACGCCCTAAAGGCACCGCCCTCAGGCCAGAGGAGTCGGGCCACGCTCTCTGCTCCCACCCCACAGCCTGGAAACAGCATGTACATAGGAAAGGATCCAAGAGATGGACCTGTCCACGGAGCTGGGCCCCAGGCGCACACCTGATACTCCTGGGGTGCTTGCACACGCGCTGGTTCCTGGGCCTGGCCCCGGACTGCAAGGTCCTACCGCCAGGGTGGGGCCCGGCCTCTGTGTTTCCAACAAGCTCTGCTGCGGACCCCGGTGCATGGCCAGGGCTGGGAATCATGTCCGACCCCTTCATTTCACAAATAAGGAAACTCTATTGCTGATGGGCTTCATGCTGATTGATTTCAGTGATTCTTTTCCTGGTTGCAAAGCAACACAGACTCCTTGTGGGAAGTTTTGAAAAAAATGAAAAGATCCTAAGAAAATTAAAGTCACTCGTCACCACGTCTCACAGAGACAACCACCCTCGGTGTTTGGAACGTTTCCTCCGGTCTCCGTCCCCTGGGCAGAGGGTGATGGACGCACAACTTCAATCCTCGGTTTCCTTCCCTTATATTTTATCTTAAGTGTTTTACGTTGTCATTACAAATTCATAAAGAGAAAATCAATAAAGATAAAAAAATGGAGTGATTTTAAACACAGTAAATACACAAGGTGAAGAGCTAATGAATCCCCAGGGCAGGGCCAGGACCCCGGGGGCCCGATCCTGGTGCCCGCTGCACCCTGGCACTCGCAGCTGCAAGGGGAGCCCAGGCCGGACCGAGAGGCCCCAGGAGTGGGCGGAGGGGGAAGGCTGGGCCATGCTCACTGGCTAAGGTGGCAACCCGGGGGCCCCGTTACGGACAAACACAAACTAGTGACACAGCTGCCACGGCCTGTGAGGCAGCACAATAGGGAAATCACAGGGCTGCTTGGTCCCAACAATGTAAGATTAACTTATCAATACAGCCTACGTGTCGCTGGAGAGATAACAGCCTGAATCAGGGTTTGCAGCAGGCCTTCTCTGCCTCGGGAGCCTCTCGGCCACAGGCTCCGGCCAGCCGGCTGCAGCACGGGGCCAGGCAGCGGGCGAGGTTCTCGGCCCAGGCACGGGGGCCGTCAGCCAGCCAGCAGGACCCCGGGTCTGAAGGCAGCGGCTCCGTCCCACGGGCAGAGGGACAACTCCCAGAGCCCAGCTCGAACACATTCATGAATCCACACGTCCCCCCGTGGCCTGGCCCTGGGTCGGCACACAGTGGGCACTCACGCCTCACAAGTCCGCGAGGCAGGCACAACTACCCCCAGTCGGCAGCTGGCAAGTGCCAACACGAGGCTCCAGACTCAGGCAGGCTGCACTGGCTGTGCCCTGGCCCGTGACACTGCCTTTCACCAACCACATTTCACTCATCACCAGGCCATGGAATGTCCTAGGACTTCCCCCTCGTAGTGGGGAAGCCAAGGCAGGCACGTGGACCTCAAAGGCTTGCCCGGGATGTTCAGGTTGTCCGGGTATTAGGTCGAACCATATAAAACTGCCATTGTTGTAAACCAGGCATGGCTGAAAATCGGCACCTTAACGTGGGCTGGCTGTTTCCTGGAGGTGCGGTCATAGTCTAACACCAGAGCGCCCACTCCCAGAGCGTCGGGCGCCAGGTGCGGTGCGCCTGGAGTGTTCCCAACTGCTCTCTGAGGTACGTGCCATGATGAATGGCAGACAGGAAACTGAGGCCCAGGGAGCCATCGTGACACGCCGAGTGACCAGAGTTAAACAGAGGCCGAGAGAGATGCAAGGGTCACTGTGGAGCCCGCGGAATCCGCGAGGGAGGCTGGGCTACCTGGCACCCTGCGCGGGGTGCCCTTCAGGCTCAGAGCAGGCAGTGGGGTGAGGAGGGAGGATAGGGGGTGGAGGCTGGGAGGCGGCTGGGACTCGGCAGAAGGCAGATGCCAGCAGCTCCAGCTGGAACCCTCCAGCACATGGCCCCAGAGCAGGCAATGACCTTCCCAGAATCAGCAGAGTGGACTGTCCCTGACCAACTGGCCAGGAAACAGTGTCACTGTAAGGCCACCCAGGAGGACACAGACCTGGGTCACTAAGCGTGAGTCGCCGGGGCGGGAGGTGGCAGCCATTCGCAGCTGTGCCCTGCTGCTGCACCGCTCCCTGCCTTCCCGAAGCCCCACCCGGCCCATGTGCTCGAGGCAGGGGACCAGCTGGCAGGCGAGGGCTGCACCAGGGACGAGGGCAAAGGCCACGGGCAGCAAGGGCAGGCGGGTGCCCGAGGAAAGGAGACAGCTATGACGTGTTTGGGACAGAGTCACTACTGCACTGCCCCGTACCCTGGGACAAGGACCCCACCGTCCTGAGCCTTCATTCGTTTCTTTACCTGTGAAACAGGCGTAATAACAGTATCAAGCTCCTTAAGCCATGGGAGGATTAAAAGTGAGAGTGCCCAGGAAGAACTCGATCTACGGTGATCACTGCTGTCCTCAGCGGGTGGAAGAAGACGACAGAAGGTGTGGCCGAGGGGAAGATGGACCCAGAGGCAGTGCCCTCAGGCAGGGGACCAAAGGGACGAACACTGACGGCAGCACTCCATCCACTCCGGGGAGCTGCAAAGCCAACAGGGCACGGGCAGCGCCCGCGGAACTAAGAGGGCTCCCACCACGCCTTCCCAACAGCAGTCTCTGAGGCAGGACAACAGCCGGGACCCCTGGGCTGCGTAGGGCACCGTTCGAAGGTCCTATGGGAGTGTTGGGCCTGAGAGGGATGAGGCTGCAAGTTCAGAGTAGGGCCCCACCTGCAAGGTGGGGACCATCCCTGGCCCAGACACCACAGCTCAGCACCTAGGACAAAAGGTAGGGTGCGGGGCAGGCTGGGAGCTGGGGGTGGAGGCCCTGTATCACATCCTGGGGACTATAGGGAGCAGCCAGCTCGCTCCAGATCAGTCCCACACCACCTGCACTTTGTGGTGTGAAGGGCCATGTGCAAACCCTCCATCCTCATCCTCCCAGGTAGATGTCCCCAGGAACAGTGCCTACAGAGCCCTCTGAGCCGCAGTCTCCTTATCTGTCAAGGAAAGCTAATGACAGCATCGATTTCAACCTTGCACAAACAGAACCGTCCCTGAAGCCACCTCTGTAAAGCCCCCCACAGGTTTCAGTAAAGAGTGGCCACCACGACTGTGACTGCCACAGCAAGTCCTCACTTAAGGTCCTCGGCAGGCCCTGTAACTGGAAGCGAGACAAAACAACCTATGATGAGACCCATTTTCCCACAGGCCGATTGATATAAACAAGGGTCACGTTCCTACAGCATCTCGTCAACCTTATAACGAAGCAAAGACGAATGAAAGGATGTTAGTTGTGGACCTGCTGCATTGTCATCATGTTATTTGGCCAGTGACACTCCTTCTTCAACGGGAACATGGGGCCCAGGCAGGCAGCACTGGGAACGCTATGACAACACTGAGGGGACAGCACTGTGGGGACACAGCCTGCCCCTGACTGTGAGGAGGCCGCTACATGGCTGATCCTGGCACCACGCAGGCAAGCAGCGTGGCAGGAGCCCCCAGGCCCCCAGTGGAGCACCCCCACCGCACCCTCAGCCCAGGTGAGGGCTCTACAGGAGGGGCTGAGGAAAGAAACTACCCCTGGGGGGCAGAACTGCAGCCTTTTCCTTCAAAAAGCTGACTATTTTAATATCATTTCCTTTTTTCCCCCCATAATTATCTCCACTTTATTCTCTTTGTATTTAGTGAAGTTTTCCTTTCCATTTAAATGCCAACCAGTACTAAGAGGATGCAAGAAAGAGTGTTTTTCATGGGGTGTGTGTAGGGGAGAGGGTGAGGTTAGAGATTGTCAGAGGGAAGGAACCTCAAGATGAAACTAAGGGGGAAAACCATCAAGAAACCCCCAATGACTCTCTACCCCTGTTCCCACAGGGTCTCTTTCCAATACAAATATGAGTTTTGCTTGAGTAAGGGAAGCCATTTCTGCACAACAACATCGCAGGGCTCAAGCAGATGTGGTCTTTCTACCGGGTTGGGGAGACAAGGCTGCACCCTGTGCGGGACCCTAGAGAGGCCAGCCAGGCAGAGCTGCAGATGCACCCACTGCTCAGCCTCCCCTCTGCAAACCCCAAGATGCTTCCGCAGGAGGAACCCTGGATGCTATTCACAGAGGCCCCCAAAGCAAGTGGCAGGTGAACGAGGTGTGAGGATAAGGAATCAAGGAGAGAGGGGAAGGAGGAAGGGAGGAGCTGGGCCCAGGTGGTGCCTCTGGGCCAGGGGTGCCCCTGGGAACCCTGCGTCCACGGTGTGCACTCCTCCCGGCCCGTCCTTCCTGCCTTCCACCTGGCAGCCGTGAGAGAAAGGCCAAACGATTCACAGGTGCCGCCTGGGACGCCACTGAGCTGCTGAGCCAACCCCAGCCACCCTCTCACTGTCTGGTTTCACATCAAGAAAATAAACACCTGTGTGTTTAAACCACCCCCATCAGTCTTCGGTTACTTGCAGCCACAGGCAAGCCTGTCTAGTCACAACCATGACCTCGATCAATTCTCACAGCCACCCTGTGGGGTCGGGGGCACCGAGGGACACGTATATATCATCTCCTTCACCAAAGCTTTCCTAAAGCCACCCCACCCACCACATCCTGCTCTGTGCAGACCTGGCTTGTCACGGTCATCCTCCCTGGAAGGGCAGGCACACATGTCCGACCTGCCCCAGGACTAGTTTATCCTGCAAAGTCTGGCCTCGTACCCTGCAGGTGCTCAAATAACAGGGGGATTTATGAGGACTGACTGGGACGGAACCAAACTGGACAGCCCTGGCATGACCTGGCTTGATTCAACAATTACATTCCTTCAGTCAAAGTTTTGGTACCTTTGGCACACTGAGCATCCAACAGACGGGCTCTCAGTGAGCTGCTTGTTGGCAAATGGGCCACGCGCTCGTAGGCTGCCTGGGCCATGGGCCCTCGAGCCCCTGACTCTGGAAACTGGCTGCCGGCCAGCGGACCCCTCGGCTGGGCGGCGCGTGGCGTTCGGAAGCCTGACCCGGAGCAGAGGGCAAGCAGCAGTAGGGTCCATGAGTGGCCCAGAGCCCCACTGAGCACAGGGGAAGCTCATCCCAGAGCCCTCTGGGCACATTTCAGAGACACCCCAAGATGGCCCTGCCCGCGAGGGCTGGGAAAAGCCGGGGGCGCTCACCCCTGGAGAGTTTTGGGGGACAGTGTCACTACAAGCACCCAGGAAACTGTCAGCCCCACCACGGCCTTCTGTCCTGGGTTAGGGCCTGCCCACCGGCTGCACCCAGAGCCCGGGGTGAAGGCACGCCAGGCCACCCCCGCCTCACTCCTTCTGCCCCTGCCCTTCCCCCAACCCCGAGCAGAAGTTTGAGTAAGGCTCAGTGTCTTTGCTTTTATAAATCTCTGCCTTTTAATGATGGCTTCAAGGCTGAGGGGAGGAAGGACCATTAAACTCACTGAATAAGTTAATGGGGCAGAGAGAATCTATCTCGGAGCCGCCCCAGGCTATTTTCCTCTGGAGCCAAGGCCTGAATAAGCAAAAAGAAAAAATTAAAACCACGGAGCGCGCTGCCAATAAATAACCCCCGCGTAATCTCTCAGCACCCAGGGCTTCATCCACGGAGATACGTGGACACAGATCACACGGGGAACACCTCCAGTTTCAAAGCTCCAGCCACAGTGCCGACCGGGGCCCTCTCACCGGCCCAGGGCCTCTCCCCCAAGGAAGGGCGGCTCCTCTCCGGGCCGCAGCCCGCTGGGCGTCATGGTGAGAAGTGGGGTCCCAGAAATCTGAGCACAAAAATCAGGCATCCTCGTAAGGGGAAACCCCAAAGCCCTCCAATCCCCCAAAGCGAAGACTCCTTCCAGGGCAGCCTAGTTGTCACATGGCCTCTTAATCTGCATCCTGGTCCCACTGTCCGGAAACCAGAAACTCTCTTCCCTATGCACAAACCCAATACAGGAACACAGCATCTTGGTTTCTTTTGCCTAGACGGCTCTGCCTCTTCAGAAAACACTTCTCACCTCTCGTCCTCCTCCTCCCCCTCCCCCTCCACACACATACACACTCTGCTCCTCCCCTCTGACTTCCCAGCCCTCCTCAGCTCATCACCCTGTCTTCTTCAGGGAGAATCTGGGCCCTCTTAGAGCAGACTGGGAACATGGCTCCCAGGGCCTGGAAAGCACAAATAATTAAGTAAGTCAGAGCTCCTGTTGGTGAATGTCGAGTCCCAATAGGCACGCGTTGTTTACCCTGTAATATTTAAACATGTTGATTAAATCTCTGAATAAACAGATAAGCTTTAGCAAGTGGCATGCCTGAGTCAGAGTTTGCGCTCCGCCCGCACACACCTCCAGGCCTTTCAGGTGAAGCCCGGCCATCTGCGGGGGCCACCGACATTATGGCACACCAGATCCAGGTTCCGGCCCCCTCCCAAGCGGGCCAGTCAGGTAGCCAGGACTTCCGGTCAGGGGGTGATGGGGTCTGCCCCAGTCCAGCCACCCCTGCCCCTCTGAGGACTCAAGGCAGCCTCCCAGCCCCCCTGACCTTCGCTGTGAGCTCCCCCATTCGTTTGCTCACTCACTCGCATTCTGGCCCAGCACTTACTCAGCCAGGCCGGCGCTGAATCTTAGAAAGAGATAAGCGAGGCTGAAGTCGAGTCCCCGACCAGCTCACAGCCACCCAAAGGAGGCACCCAGCTCCCAGGGCCTGGCGTGGTCTGGTCCCTCCCTGCTTCTACGGTCGGAACAGGCTCCCTTCAGCTCCTTAGAGGTCCTCTTGCTTCCAGGGCTTCCTCATGCTGTCTCTTCTACCTAGAATGGCGTACTGCTCAACCAGTTCAAAGGGGTCCTCCCCTGCTCACAACACGGCCCGGACCCAACGCCACTGAGGGACACCTGTGAACCCTCAACTGCTGCCCTGACAAACTGAAGGGCCGGGACCCGCCTGCAGCCCGGCCGCCAGAGTGCTTTCAGAAGCAAAAGGTCCATTGTCCAGGAAGGACTGGGCTGAAACTCACCCACGTCCCACGGGAGATGCATCTGAGCCCCGCCTTGTCCCCTCACTAGTCGACCTCACCACGGAAGCTCTTTTCTCCCCTCCAAGGCCAGCCCGTGGCATCGGCTGCCACGCGTGCCAGGCGGCAAGCCCTTGCTCCCTCCGTCGTGTCTGCCCTCCATGTAGCTGATGCCTGCTCGTCCTTCAGATCTCGGTGTGTCTGTCCCTTCCCCTGGGAACCTGCTCCAAGCACCCGGCCTGCACTAAGTGCTTCCCATAGAATCCCACCGGTCTGTGTGCTTTCTGGAACACATTTATTGTGCCCATCTCTTAAGATATAAATTAAATCATCTTCTGCTTAAAAGGAAAAACCTCCCAGGCTTCCTATTTCACTGGGATTAAAATCTAAACTCCTTCCCATGGCCTGCGAGGCCTGCTGGTCTCTCCGATCTCCCCTCTCTCCCTGCACACTCCACTCCAGCCCCCCTACCCGCCCCCAACTTCTTTCCATCGCCACAAAACATTCCCGATCCACTCCCACGTCAGAGGTGCTGCGCTTGCTGGAAACTTCTACCAAAACTCTGCCTCCTTCTCACTGTTCAGATGACAGCTGGACTGTTTTCTCCTCCCAGAACCCCACTTCACCGGGCGAAACTCCCCACCTCCCGTGAGTTTCCCTGTCACACTCTGTGCTGCGATCCTCCACGGGACGCAGGACACAGGACTCCAACACAGCTGAGTGATCTGCGTGAACGCTGACAGTCTCTGCCCACCGAATCCCAGGCCAGAAATGACGCCTGTCCTGGGCACCACGACATCACCAGCAGAAAGAATGAAGCCTATTGGTGTCTCCCCCGCACAGCCCACGCCCAGGCCACGGGCTCTGTGGGCAGGCCCAGGCCGGCAGGGCTGACCAGTGCACCCCTGTGCTGAGCACAGCCTCAGGCTGTGAAGGAGAAAGTGGGTTCGTGCTGATCTGGGGCCTCCCCACACTCCATGTCTGAGCTCTCAGCCAGCAGGAGGGAGCTGTAGATCCCGGGGTGCTGTCTGGCATCTGTCTGTCCCTGCACACAGCGCCGTGAGAGGGGCTGCACCACTAGCGTGGACGGGGAACTGGAACAGTCCAGCCACAGGCCAGGGAGCACATGCCCAGGGGCCCTGCCCTGCCACTCTGCTAGTGAGCACCCCATGCCACCCACTCTGGCTGCCACCGAGTCAGAGAGAACAAGGGTGCCCCAAGAGGACTGGGAATGTCCTCGGGCTGAGGACACCAGAAGGTGCCCCTGAGCAGTCAGTCACCTGCTTTCCTGCTTGCTTCAGCCCTGCCTCTGCAAGACGTAGCACATCTCGGAGGAAACCCCAGGGCTTTGAGTCAGACAGGATCCCGGCTCTACCACCTCCCAGCTGTGTGACCTTGAGCGAGGGAGGCCACCCTCAGCCCCTCAATTTCTTCATCTGCAAGAAAGATATAATAGGACCTATTTTGATCAGTCATGGGTCTATCCTAACACACATTAATCAAAACAAGTCCTATTGTATAAACTGGTACAACCACTTTGAAAAAAGACCTGACAGTGTCTTTTATAAAGTTAATTATAAATGTATCATTACAACCCAGAATTTCCACGCCTGGGGACAGACCCAAGACAAATGAAAGCATGTCTTCACACAAGGCCTTGTGCAAGAACGCTTATAACAGACGCACCCGTAAGGGTCCAAAACTGGCAACAGCCAGGGTTCCACCAGCCAGGCCAGTGGGTAAACAAACGCAGGTTTCCATAAAATGGAAAAGTACTCAGCAGGAAAAAGAGACAGACCACTGTTGCCTGCAACTACATGGATGAATCACAAAAACATTTGGTTCAATACACATTGTACGATTCCATTTACACGAAGCTGTGGATCAGGCAAAAGTAATCTATTATAGGGGGAAAAAACAGAACGGTGGCTACCTTGGGCAGGGTGGGGACAGAGACTAACTGGGAAGGGACATGGGAGAACTTTCCGGGGGATGACAATGCCCTGGATCCTCCTAGATCTGGGTTCCATTTGTGAAAACTCAGAGAATGTTCGCGTGAGATTTTTTGCATTTCCTTGGCTGTAAATACTGCTTCCAAAGAAACAATGAAGACAAATGCTGAACTCCAGGTTAATGGCATACATACTATAGCATGTAGGGGGCCTGTGAAAACACCTACAATTTATTCTGTGATGTACCAGAGAAACAGGGTGGATACTGAGTGGGTGGAGAGATGGACAGATGGACAGACCAAGTGATGAAGCAAGTAGGGTGGATATTAATTGCAAAGTCCAGGTGGCAAGGTATGGATGGTCACTGTAAATTTTTCAGACTTTGTGTGTGCTTGAGAATTTTCACAATTACGTGATGGAAGAAGGAGACTCCTATGTCCTTACGTGCCCCACGCCAAAGAAAACCACTGCACAGCCCTGCTCTGTGGTCCATTCTGTGGAAAGTCCTTACTGCTAACCACCCCCGAGCCGGGGTCCCGGTCCACTGTCACTGTGTGTGGGAGTGGGGTGACTGACTTTGTGGCTGGCAGGTGCAGGGGTCTCTGGTGGCTGTTCACGTCAATTATTAATAAATTAGCTAATTAATTAATAAGAGACAGTAATAGCACATCTGGTATGGGGTTCTTTTACTCATTTCCACCTGCAGGCCTGCCCTACACACCAGAGTGCTGCCCTGTGGGCCCTTCCCAGGCCTCGCACCGACCGGCTTCTGTGTGTCCTTCCCCCCACCCACCTCTGTCTCTCCCATGAATGTGCAACCCCTGCCACGGGGCTCCTGTGCTCGCAGGCCAACCAAGCCAATATGTCTGGGCACCAGCCGCTAGAAGCACCAAAGCAGGAGAAAAATTCAGCTCTGACGACCTTCTGTAGGTGTCTGCCCCCAGAAAGTCTGCAAAAGACTAATTTCAGCAGACATGCAAATTTTGTTGTCTTATTATTGTTTTAAGCTGAACTGTGTCTGTCCCCCCTCCCAAAGATTTCTTTGTTGAAGTCCTAAGCCCTAGCGCCCAGGAGTGTGACTGTATTTGGAGACAGGTCTGTAGAAGGAGTGATTAAGGTGAAATGAGGTCAGTAGGGTGGGCCCAGATCCAGTATGACTGGTGTCCTTTATAAGTACAGAACAGGACACAGACACATCTAAAGGAATGACCGCCTGAAGAGGGGCACAAGACAGCCGTCTGTAAGCCAAGGAGAGAGGTTCAGAAGAAACCATCTTTGCCCACCCTTGACCTTGGACTTCTAGCCTCCAGGATGGCGAGAAAACAACATTTCTGTTGCTGATGCCGCCCAGTCTGTGGTGTCCTGTGACGGCAGCACTAGCAAACTCGCACCATGACTTAACATTGCTTTTATTTCTTTTAATAGCAAATCTGGCGGGTACGATCACCTTTTTATTGCTTAAGTCTTCTAAAGTTTTATTTTAACAGGGAAAAACAAAGGGTCATATATTGAACACCTTACTTACCCATCACCTGGAATGAATACATATTTCCATTTTGTCATATGCTAAGATCTCAAAAAGAGAGAGAAAAAGAGAAGGAAAAGAACAGAGATAGAGTTCAGAGCCCTGTGCTATCATGAAATTGGTTTGTGTCCAGGCCATGATTTAATCTTTTTACTATATATCTGTGTCCATAAACAACACATTATATTTGTCATTGTGTTTTTAAAATTACATGTATGGTACATCACTCCGCAACTTGCTTTTCCTTTATCAGCATTATCTTTTCAAAATACAGCCACGTCGGTACACAGAGAACAAGGTGAACACTGTAACGGCTGCATGGTGTCCCATCACATCAGCACGCCACAGTCCCCTCACCTCGTCCCCTCCTGATGGCGTGACCCTGTCCCCAGCAGCCTTGCAGCCGGGCATGCTGCAGCCGTGCACACGGGACATGGGCTCCAGAGTCAGCCTGGGTTTGAGTCCTAACTCTGCCCTTCACACGGTGGCTTGGGGCAAGCTCTCACACCTCAATTTCCTCATCCGTGAAATAAGAGCCGCCACCCACCCACGTGGCTGGGTTAAATGAGGTGTCACACAAACTTCCCGGACCACGGAAAGCACTCAACAAACAGCAGCTGCTCCCAGAGACCAGGAGGCTAGAACAATGACTGCACACAGGTCTGGACAACGAAGGCCATCTCAACGGTGGGACCTGAGTGACAGGTAGGGCCCAGGTGGGCACGATGAAGGCCAGGGGGCCTCTGGGCAGAGGAGGCAGTCTGACCGAGAGACTAAGGATGGACACTGCCTGGGGGAGCTTCCGTCTGGCTGGGGCAGAGGGTCTCCACAGGGGTAAAGGGCTGCAGCCTGAACACGAGCACCGAAGCCTGGCTTCGCCCTGGGCGCCATGGGGATCCGACCTAGGCTCCTGAGCTGCAGCTACAGAATTTCTTCCCTGTCTCCCAAATGGCTTTCAAAAACCAACTTTATGCCTGGAAGGGCATCCTGAAAAACATGATTGTGGCTTCATTTCCCAACTGCATATTGGGTCACGCCGGTCAGAGCAGGGCCGGTCAAGGCCAGCCCCGTGGGAAAAGATGAGCATGGAGGCCAAGGGCAGGACAGAGCCAGGCACCATCCTTGGGGTGCAGAGAGGACAGATGAAAGGGGAACAGAGAGAGAAGCCAGCACCTGAGCGAGCCCTGTCGGGGTATGCCTGGGAGCACATTCATGTTCTTCTACCATGGGGCATTCACGTGTTTCGCAGCCTGGGAAACTGCATAAAAAAGCCACCTGCAGAACACCACGCCCCTTCCGATCTCCCGGAGTCTGCATGCAGTGGTGGCTCTGAAAGAGTGGTGTCTGAACCAGCAGCGTCTGCGTCACCTGGGTACTTCTTAGGGATGAAATCCTCAGGCCCAACCCCAGATCAGAGTCATGGACTCTGGGGCGGGGCCACCGTCTGTGCTTGAGCAAGTTCTCCAGGAGACAGGGACTCACTCCAGGGTGAGGACTGCCAGGGCCTGCTCCCATGCTCTCCCTCGGCCGGGGGTCTGCCCCTCGTACAGCCCTCTGCAGCTGCAGGGCCCTCTGACCTTCCGCACCAGCCCCAACCACCCCGTTAGAAAAGCTGGAAGTCAGAGCCAGGAGGGCCTTCCAAAATCACGAGACGGCCGGCGCCTTGCCCAGACCCGCCCAGGAATTTGGTGGCAGCGGCAGACGGGGAGGTCACTCCATTCTGCTCCAGTGCCCTCAGAGGACACTCTCTGAGGGTGAGGCTGCAATCACCTGCACCTACGCAATTCAGGGATCCCGAATTCCACTGGGTCCCAGGGCCCTTTCTGCCCCACCCTCCTCCCACTACCAAAGTTGAAAACCAGAACAGCACGGGGTCATGCCATGGTGCCCGCCAAGAGGTGCCTGGGAGCTATGGAGGGGGGCAGGGCCAGCACTAATGGACAATGGGGGCTGGCGGCAAATGAAAGGCACTTCCTATGCGAATGACCGAGGACAAGGTCTGTAGCCTCTCTGTGCCTCAGTTTCCCCACCCATAAAATGAGGATAACAGTGGCAGCTGCCTCCTTGGGCTGTGTTAAGAATGAAATGGATCTATGATAAGCTGTCCTTAGGGTGGCACCTAGAACACTGTCACCACACCGCGTGTGCCCTCCCTATAGCGGGTGTAGGTTTCTCTAGATGATTCCTCCACTGAAGGCAAAGCCCAAAGACTGTGGAAGCCAAAAAGAGCGACGTGGCAGTGCTCTGGACGGAGGTGTGTGCACTGTCACCAAGCTGGGGGTCTGTCCTCCACCCGTGGCCCATTCTGGAAGAAGACGGGAGCCCGTCCTATTCAACAGGCTTCACTGAGCCCCTCCTAGGAGTGGCTGCCAGGGATGCTGAGCCGAAGGAAATGCAGCCCCCGCTCCCAGAGCCTGCAGCACTCCTGCGAGGTCCCAGCCCTGATGTCAGCAAGCCTGACGTCCCCCAGGGCACATGGGTTCGACTCCAGAGGGTCTCAGACGATGACTCCGTCACCCTCTTCTGCCCAGTGATGCAGGTGAGGTCAGTCACCAGGGTGGCTGTCAAGGGGCAGCCCCAAGGCCGGGGCACACCTGACCAGAGTCCAGGCAACAGCAGCCCTGAGTGGCTGGCGTACAGAGGGGGCAGGTAGGCCAGCAAGTCACGGGGATGGGACACAGCCCACGGACGGGGAAAGGTGGGTGCAGAGCCAGGAGGAGTGACCAGTCATCTCCACAGGGCCAGGCAATGACTCTGGACAGGAGTCAGGGAGGGAAAAGGTGCCAAGGTGGCTCCTACACTGCTGCTGCCCGAGGGTCGAGGGCACTGCTGTCAGAGGGGCCTGCTGCTCCCAGCCAGGCCCAGAGCAGGCCCAGCAGCTGGCCGGGCAGAGTGCCCACGGGGTGTGTGCCTGGCCCCGTACCACCATGTGGGGCCAGCCTCTATGTGCCAACCTGGGCGTTACCCTGTCCCAGGCTCTCTTCTGCCCACTACAAGGCTGACCCCCCAAACCACCTCTGCTGGAACTTCCTCCCAGGAGTTTGCCTGGGGACTGAGGGAATCTGGCTACCCCCGCAGCACACCTGGCCCCTCTCCCCCACCGCCTGCAGGCAGGCTCCCCCAAGCAGGGGCCAGGCGCCAAGAGAAAGGGGCTTGACCTTACGCGTCCCATGAGGACGGGTAGAATGCCTTAGACCTCATCTGTCCGCCTCTCCGACGCTTTCCCACCTCTCCCTGAAGGGGCAGGCCCGTCAGAGGTTCTCAAGTAAACAAGCTGCAGAAGCGCAGAATGAGCACTAGCCCAACGAGGACCCCGGGAGAGCACTCCGCAGCCTGCTCGTGAACACGCCATTCCTCGGCGTCCTTCCCTTCCCCGTCTCACGGTCGCTCCCGCAGGCAGCCTGGGCCCAGCCTCCAGAGAAACTGCCTGGCCCCCGCATGTGTGCCTCACGCGGGCAGTCAGGGGGGGACAGGGGAGAAACGCGATCCCCCTTCCCTGCCTCCTGAGACACCACGGGGCCCCTTGTGGGCAATGGCAACGCCGATGGACAGACGTCAGGGCCGGAGGTCGGGCGCCGACCAGCACCTCCTCTGCAGTCAGCAGGAGGTGGACCCAGGAACAGGTAACCCTAGATGCTTTAGATCTCCGCTTAGAAAACTGCACCCGCTCCACTTTAAGGAAGCCATATTTCCATATGTGTACACACACACACACACACACACACACACTTTTCTTTAAACTTGACATTAGATTCATTTTCTAAAATTCTGCCCCTGCTTCCCTTGAGACAGCCCATTTAGCAAGAGGTCCTTTGTCCAATGCCCACCCCCCACCTTCCACTTGACTCTAGACCCCAAGAGGGAAGGGCCACGGTCTTTAACCTTCTCAGGTTGCGTCCCCTGGTTAGCACGTGCCTGGCACATGGTGATGGGGGTGGGTGGTGCTGAGGGCCAGGCTGACAGAGGCCTGACTCCCTCCTCTCTAGGCCCCGCAGGCGGGGAGGCCAGTCAGCCCTGCAGTCCCTCCACTCAGCGACCCAGCTGCCAGGATGGGCCTTGGCGGGCAGGAGGCAGGCCCCCAGGAACCTGGGCCCCGCGGCCTAGGTCCCGACGCAGCCCCGTCTCCGCAGTGGGCTGAGTCTGCCACCAACGCCAGGCCCCGTCAGCTGTCTGTTAGTCACTGGGAAGACAGTCCTTTGAAAAATGGAGCATGGGGGCCTCCCCTCCAACACCTGCCCAGGGATGGGAACCAGACAAGCCCAAAGGATGCAGGGCCCTCCCACGGAAGAGGGAAGCTGCAGCCGTGGGCCGCTTGCCCGAGGTGTCAGGCACACCCTTCCACCCCTCTCCATCACTGCCAGTGCCTGAGGGGCCCTAGGCCCACCCCCATTCCCTCACTCCAAGCACCTCAGAGACCAGGCTCTGTCAGAGGAATAAACTGCACCTTCCTGCATGTCCCTGCCCCGCCCCCTTCCTCACTTCGTTTCCCACTTGGTGTCTTATCGCCACATTTGTTAAAATGCCTGCCACTTAAGAGGTGGCAAGGAGTCAGAAGCCCAATCTGGAGCAAAGCTGATACCGAATGACATCCTGAGCCGGGCACATCCGCCGAGGCCCCACCCTGGTCTCGGGTGGACACCAAGGACGCCGCTCACGGCAGGGCACCAGAGACACCCCCGCTCCAGCCTCAGGGGCACACCCCCACTGAGGGAAGGCCCCTCCCTTCTCTGGGCCGCAGGCTCTGC